>JXCR01113977.1:0-10454 GCA_002079205.1 Phalaenopsis hybrid cultivar | reverse complement strand
ATATATATATATATATATATATATATATATATATATATATATATATATATATATATCTTAAGTATTGGCCCAAGGGTAGACCCCCCCAGCTAATCCCCATGTGCTAATTCTTGAGCTTGAAGAGGGCATCATATTGGGTGTTCTGCTTTTGAATTATGTGAATGATTTAACATATTTTGATCTAAACAAGATGCTTTTTTACCAGGCTAAGATATTATACTAGTTGTGTGTTGTGGGCATAAAAAATTCTTTTTAATTGGGATGAAACAAGCTTGGAGTTAGCGTAGATGATGAGATTTTACTCTTCACAATCGATAGAAAATTTCAACTCGACAATGAGGGCCTTCATGCTTGAGAACATTATTATGGTGGCAAATAATTTCAATAGTCCGTACTACAAGATGACCTACATCGAGGAGATGATCATTATTATAATACCTACTTTAGAGTTTTTGGATGATCCATCCATGCACAAGTACCACTGAGGTGTCCCATCAAAGGTAGGTATAATGCACTCCACCACAATGTTGGCTAATACTTGTGATTTGATGTTTGGTTATGATTGATAGTGAATGTTAAACTCTTCGAACTCTACTAATCATTTAATTAAAATCCATGATGCTTCTCACCTCTGTAGGATAGACTTTAGAGGTAGTTTCATGCAGAAGTTGATGGTTTGAGCTTGGAAGAATAAATATAACCTCCTTGATATAAATAGTAGGGCTAGCATAGTCTGGTCTGCGAATGAGTACCGTCTCTTTGTGTAGGAGAGAGTCTTGTTGACAGTTCGACCAAGTTTTTCTCCCTGATTAGGGAAAAGCTCATCACATGAGATAAAAAAGCCAGTAGATATGCAACATTTTCTCTTGGATGGGCTTTGATAGGAGGGGCATCGAGGCCATACATTTATTGGATTGTCTTAAGTTTCTTGAAAGAAGCTTGACATTTATTTGTTTATTGGAAACCAACATTATTAGAACCTCTTAGTATTTTGAAAAATGGTAGGTACTTTTCTCCATAATGAGCCAAGAACTGAGATAAGGAAACTATAAGACTGTTCAAACGTTGCACTTCCTTGATGTCTCTTTGGGGCAACATGTCTCTTAACACCTTGATTTTTTTTTTGGATTTGGCTCAGATCACAACTAGTGGCTATGAATCCTAGAAACTTCTCTGATGTGAATTTAAAGGAATATTTAGCTGGTCAAGGTGCATTTTATAACGATGATGAAGTCAGAAGCACTCCTTTAGATGAGAGATGCAATAATACCTTTCTAAATTTTTTATCAGCATATCATTAATGCATTTCCTCTAGTGTGTGTTCGAGCATATTATTAAATAAATTGTTAATAAGATAACGATAGGTTACACCAGAGTTCTTCAACCCAAATGACATGACCTCATAACAATATAGGCCCTTATTTGTTTGAAAGGATGTGCCTTCATTGTCTCTCAGATTCATGTTTATCTGATTGTACCTTGAGGAGACATCTAAGAAATTGATTTTCCGGTATCTTTATGTGGCATGAATAATTTAATCAATGTGTGGGAGGGGAAAGTTGTCCTTCGGGCATGCCTTATTAGTGTTGATGTAGTCGACACATGTCCTCCAAGCACCGCTAGCTTTCTTATCCATGATGACACTTGCTAGATATTTTGGGTGGTGTACATCTTGTATAAACCTTGCTTCAAAAGCTTGTTGACTTCTTATTTTATGGCTTGCAGTTAGTTTAAAGTGAAGTTGTGTTCCTTGTAGATGACTAGCTTAATGGTCGGGGCTACCTTTAAGAAGCGTATTATTACCTCGGGGTCAACTCCAAGTATATTTTCTGGGGTCCAAGTGAATTTTCTTAGTTCCTCTAGAGAAGATCTATGTAATTTAGCTTCTACTCATTAGAGAGTAGGGAACCAAGCTGTAGTTTTTGTGAGGGGTGATCACTTGAGAGCTGAACATGGATCAATTCTTCCATGGGAGATGCTCATTCAGACACGGCTTCATCTCAGAGATCAATTTTTTTTTTAAACATCATTGAAGAGCGCAGTTGAGCTTGCCTAAGAAAAGAATGATTATGCAATCAGTTGATCTTCACACACGAAACTAGTATCTGCAAGTGTTGGAGCCTAAGGTGTGGCATAGAAGTGATGATGCCGAAGATGGACTGGAGGGGCCTTCTAAGGACGACATTATATATTGATTTTTATTTAATAACAATGAACTTGATTAAGTGAGTCATCTTTCAAGAAAATTCTCTCATTACAAATAAGAAAATTTCCGCTTCCTTTAATTCTCATCGGTTGATTGTCAAATCCGTAAATGGCCAAAAAGAAGGTTCAAGCTTTTCGTTGGTCAGCACTAGATTGAGGTAGGTGGAGTAGAATGAGATGTCAGCAGATCCACCATTATCGGTCACAATCCTCTTCACTTTGTAGTAAGGTTTGCCAATTCCTGCATTAATATGAGAGGGTCTTGGAGGGGGACTTTTTCTCCTTCCAAATCAGAATCATTGAAAGGATGGGCTCAAAACACAATTCTTATGTGCTGGTTCTCCAAGTGCAGTGATAAAAACTTGGTCTGATAGCAACAAATCTCTTGCAATTATTTGAATTTTGCTAGGAATTTAGTGGCTCCCATGTTATTATTTCTATGTTTTTTTTCCGTTAGTGGGAGTGTTATTAGTAAAGGTTATTTACTCTGCAAAAACTGACCCAAATACCCCTGTCAGACAAGTCTTTCAAACTCTTCTTGGAGCTGTTTACGTGCTTTGATGGTGTGATCACAGTTCATGTGGTAGTGACAATATTGTTCCTAATTCTCTGAGTTAGACTTTAGGGGGTGAGGCCACTTAACAATCTCTTCATTCTTGTTGGTCATTAGAATATTGATGTGTGACATGTTGAATGCGTTTAGTCCTTTGTTCTAGGCTTCATCAATAGTTTGCAAGCTGAGAAGGGAGATCACAATTGTTCAGGCTTCCTCCATTATGAGATTTGGTTTGCATCCCATATGTTATTATTGAGCTTATGTGTGACATGTTGAATGACATGCAGTCCTTCTCTGTTCTAGGCTTCATCAATAGTTTGCAAGCCGAGAAGGGAGATCACAATTGTTCAGACTTCCTCTGTTATGAGATTTGGTTTGCATCCCAGGTTATATTCTTGAGCTTACCTCGAGACACTCAATTTGCTCTTCGTGCACTCCAATGAACTCATTTGTAGTAATTTAAGCTTCAACACGATGGATAAGATCATCATAAGAGTAGAACTTCTCTTAAATCAATGATGAGTAAAAAGACATTAGGCAGAGCCCCTGAGGAAGATGGTTCTCAAGAACTCCAGATCCACTCCAAGAATTTGGTGAAATTTAGTGGTGAACCCATGAAAGCAGCCTTTGGGTCACTCTCTCCAATTCTAGCAAAATTTTGAGAGATGGGATGAAACTTTAAATATTCTTCTGTTTGTTATATGTTTCTCTATAAATAGTCTGACAAGCTTGTTAAATATGTGAATAGTGCCTTTGGAAGAGAATATAACCAATTGTAGCTTGATCCTAGAAAGTGGCTTTGAACGCTTGACAAAGAAGTGCATCAGAGGCAAGTTAAATGTGCATGATTATTTGGTAGTTGTTAACATGATTGTAGGGGTCAGTTACCCTTTCGTAGGAATTAATGTTTAGAAGCTTGAAACTCATTGGGATAGGGTGTTGAAGGATTGCCTTGACTAAGGGAGAGGCATCTTGGAAGTTGCAGTGAGCAGGAAACTAATCCCTATCTTTCAAGGAGGAGTCTTCCTGAATAAGGCATTGCAGCTCATCAAGGATGATATGGTCAGGAATGACATTGAGGCGTGGTAGTGCCGAGTGAGTTGCAGGAGACATATGATTCGAATTTATAGTATTGATATGTCTAAAATATATAGTGTTTTTAGACACATTTTTATACCTATGTTTGTGATATTACACTTTAATGGAATGTATTTTTGTGTTTTTTTTTCA
Source organism: Phalaenopsis hybrid cultivar (assembly GCA_002079205.1). NCBI lineage: Eukaryota > Viridiplantae > Streptophyta > Magnoliopsida > Asparagales > Orchidaceae > Phalaenopsis > Phalaenopsis hybrid cultivar. Next base: position 6,463 of record JXCR01113977.1, on the reverse strand, counting down.
GGTACAGGTAAAAAAGGTGAAAAATGCTTAATGGAGCGAAAAAGGATAAAATTTGGAGCGAAAATGTGAAAAATGTGCAAAAGTGTTTTAGCGCCTAAGCACCAGATCCGACGCTTAAGCGCCGGGTAAACAGAGAAGGTCACGCCTAAGCGCCAAAGGCCCCGCATAAGCACTAGCGTCAGTTATTGGATGAGTAAATTCTGTTTTTGCGAATTTTGAAGAGGTTTTTGAGGCATTTGGCTTAATAGGTGATTACAACCACCATGGACGAAAATTATTGCGAAAGGATGCATCTCTTATAGAAATACATCGAATCAAGACACATTTTGAAGAGATACCAAGACACCTTTTGGAGAATTATAAAAGAAGGAAGATTGGGACTTTGAAAGAGGTCCTGAAAGTGCTGGGAAAGTTTTGAAAGTTAAAAAATTGGGGAGTTAGTTGGAGAGATTTTCAGGCACCACTTATTTATCCTTTTTTTATTTCTAGTTTTATATTGAGAGTGTTGTAAAAGAGAAGAGATTCAAAGAAACTTCAAGAGTTTGGTGGAGGACTTGAGACAAGTTTTTATCTTTTGTTTAGANTTAGACTAATTTTAGTTTTAATTGAGACTTATTGTTGGTTTGACAATGATTTCTACTTTTAAACTAAAGTGTAGATTTATTTTTTCCATGGATTCTGAGTAGTTTTCTTTATCTTTCTTCTTGAAATGATGAGTAATTAAGTGCTGGAAGGAAGTTGTGGAGAGTATTGATCTTTAATGTTGGAAGAAGTTAAGATGATTTAAATCAATGTACTTCATTTACTTCTTGATTTGATGGAAGTTGTGGAGAGTATTGATCTTTAATGTTCGAAGAAGTTGTGATGATTTAAATCCATGCACTTCATTTACTTCTTGGTTTGACAATGTTGGAAGAAGTTGTGATGATTTAAATCCATGCACTTCATTTGCTTCTTGATTTGGTCATTCCAGATGTTAAAATTTGTTGTGAGAACATGTAAGAACCGGGCTGGTATTGTTTTACTTCTTGATTTGGCCAATCCAGATGTTAAAATTTGTTGTGAGAACATGTAAGAACCAGACTGGTATTGTCTCAGTCAACAACTGATTTGGCCAATCCAGATGTTAAAATTTGTTGTGAGAACATGTAAGAACTGGGATGACTTCTTGATTTGGCCAATCCAGATGTTAAAATTTATTGTGAGAACATGTAAGAACCGGGATGGTGATTTGGCCAATCCAGATGTTAAAATTTGTTGTGAGAACATGTAAGAACCGGGCTGGTATTTTTTGGCCAATCCAGATGTTAAAATTTGTTGTGAGAACATGTAAGAACCGGGCTGGTATTGTTTTACTTCTTGATTTGGCCAATCCAGATGTTAAAATTTGTTGTGAGAACATGTAAGAACCAGACTGGTATTGTCTCAGTCAACAACTGATTTGGCCAATCCAGATGTTAAAATTTGTTGTGAGAACATGTAAGAACTGGGATGACTTCTTGATTTGGCCAATCCAGATGTTAAAATTTATTGTGAGAACATGTAAGAACCGGGATGGAATGTTGGAAGAAGTTGTGATGATTTAAATCCATGCACTTCATTTGCTTCTTGATTTGGTCATTCCAGATGTTAAAATTTTTTGTGAGAACATGTAAGAACCGGGCTGGTATTGTCTCAGTCAACAGTTGGAAAGAATCACATGAGGTTGTATGAATGAGCATATAGTTCATATGATTGAGTGTAAATAAAAAGGAAAATATTCCTTGAAGGGTGTAGAGTTAGAGGACTTTAAAGTGACAGGTTAAATCCCCCAGCTTGGTTTATTATTTTAGGTTTTGATACGAGATGTTAGCCCCCAGGCGGAGGGAATCGAGGGAACACTAGAGTGAGAGCTAGTATCTTCCCTGCCTAGTCGATTTTCAGAACTATTCAAACTTTAAATCAGCCAATTTCTTTATAACATCTCTAGTAAGGGTAAAGAATATTATTGCTCCTATTTGACACAACACAATATGCATGCTTTCACAGCATAATTCTTATACTTATTACTGATTCATGATAAGGAGAAAGATATTTTCATATTTAGTGTTTTTCTTCTAAAAAACTCAAGTTATCTTTTTAAGTTTGTACTGTTTTGTCAAAACATTTAAATTACAAAAAATATTTAAACTTTCTTTACCCGAAAAATGTCTTTAATTTAAATAATTATCTTTTTAAAAATAGAAAGTTTTCCAAAAAGTGCATATTGCATATCTTCCATGTGGGTTCGATATTCAGGTCTTAATAAAAAAGTTTTATATTACTTGATAACGATACGCATACTTGTGTAGTATCTCAATATATATAAATTAAAAGGTAAATTCTTATTTTTCTTCAAGATCAAGTTTTTGGTTTTGATGCGAAATAATGAAATATAAGTGAAAAATATAATTAAAATTATTGTTATACTGTTGCATATAAACAATTATCAGGGATCAAGTTTTTGGAGCCGTTGCCGGGGAAGTGAAGTGAAAATTGTAAATAATCTATTAATTTAAAAGCAAATTTCTATTTTTAGAAAGTCTTATTTAAACTTTAAGTTATTGTATTTTATTTTGTTTGTGTTTAGTTTTATTTTATTTTATGTTAGTATATGCGTAGTTCAGGCTCTGAAGGACATACGATTTTGAATTAGAGAGAACTGTTAAAAAAATCAGAAAAACAAAAAAAGTTAAAAATCTTGAAAATCCAAAAAAAAAAAAATATAGAAATAGAAATCCAAAATGATCAAAATGCTGAAATTCATCAAGAGTTTAGACCTTTAAGAGATTATGTCAACCCAACTGTAGATGAACTTCATTGTAGTATTAAAAAATCTAGTGTAGTGGCTAGTTCATTTGAGCTTAAACCTGCTATTATCCAAAATGTATCAAATAATCAGTTTGAGAGATCACCAACTGAGGACTCAAATTTACATCTTGCCAATTTTCTAGAATTGTGCGCTACATTTAAATACGATGATGTATCAGATGATGCCATAAGACTTTGGGTAGGTTGCTCTAATTATAGGTTGCTCTAAGACTTAGGTAGGTTGCTCTAGAATTGTGCTCTAATGATGAAAAAAATTAATGAGTAGAGTATAAATCTGTAATTAACTTAATTACTTAACGAGCCAAGCTAGTTAAATAGCACTGTAACTTGCTCTAATTATACTCATTACTAATTGATGAGGTTGTACGCTCTCACATTCTCCATATCTTTTAGTTAAGATAATTCGTATGTACTATATTCATATTTTATTCTTGGTAGATTGCAAATTAAAAACTAGGCATTAATCCATAATTTTCTTAAAAAAAATATTTTTACTTATACTACAAATTTATGGGCCTAAATTACAAATTAATGTAGGTGGTCATTTATATACATACCATACAATTCTTATAAATTTACATATATAACACTTAAATCTTCATATTTACATGCATACCACCACATATTTGACAACATATAAAAATATAATAATCACTAACTTTTTATAAGTGAAACATATATTTTTATATGTAAGTTCTTAACACCAAAGTGATATAAATGTAAATATCAAATTTTAGGTGTTGGATAATTAAACAGATAAGAATTGTGTGGCAAGCCATGTATGTAAATTTTCCATCACTATAAAATAATTTTTTTTTAAACTTGAATTTGATTGAATGATCCGCGTACTCAGATCAGTTGGTTGGACATCTGCTTGTCAGTTGTAAGTCTACTCTGGGGTTCGATTCCCCCAGAATGTAGGGTGTGATGCTTAAATTCTTACGCTCATGAGTGATGATCGGGGCTCGTATAATAGCCCTCCATTCATTGATTTTGATTCTTTAATATTTTAATTTTCTAATATGGTAACGTGATAAACTAATACTCTCCATGCATTCTGTTTGGAGGGAACATGTACTAATGGCACGCTTGAACTATATTATTATATACATAATAATTCATAATATTTTATTAAAAAAAGGCACTGGGTACTCCCATCGCTAATGGCGACATGAGTCGGAAAATGCCACGAAACGTGCAGCATCACGAGCCAGTTACAAGAGTAGGTCGAAGAGCACTGAACGATGAAATACAATTGGCTATTTTATTAGGATTTTTACATACATATCACACACTTTCTTTATATTTATGTATCTAGCACCGTAAATATTTCAATTTACAACTATCGTTCAAATCTTTAAAATCACGTATAAAATATAATCATCTTTTTATGAGTATATGTGTGGCTCCAAGATATTATAAATGTAAATATCATATTTTATTTGTCAAGTATGTAAATATCTAAAAATTGTGTGTGTACATTTCCGTCCCGAGGCTTGATGTCTATCTCGTGACCTATTGCTTCTATAAGACTTCCTAGGGTTAAACTTCATTTACGCGCTAAAAACTCAACTAGGAGTGTAAGGTAGATGTGCTGGCTCGAGCTCGATTCACTCGTAGGATCATGAGCAAGTTTAACGAGCTAGTGATTTGAGGTGGAGTTAAAAATAAGCTCGGGTTTTAGTTGTTTATGATTCGATTTATGAAGGTCACACACACACAAAGTATACGTGTGTGTGCATGAATATGCACAAATGAAAAATAATAAAGATTCATATTGTGTTGGTTGCTTCTCTATATGAATCGATGATGGGCTACAAAGATACAACTGAAATACTTCTTATAATTTATGTTGCACTACATATGCCACACAACTAGCTTTTCGGTTAAGCATAATAGTAGCTATGATCCATTGTTGTAGACATGAAAATACAAACTTGATATGACATGGATATAGATACACAATGGGCACAATATTATAATATTGTATTTTAAAAATTTCAAAATTTATGTTATAGAAAGTAAATAATTATGTAATGAAATTCTATAATAATAAAATCATTTTAATTTTCATAAAATAAAATAAAAATATGTTTAAATTGGTAAATACCTTTGATGTGGCATCAACAAATTTTTATCAAGCCCGACCCTTGATGTATTGTATATGAAGGATCTTCCAAATTCAAATTTAATATCATCCGAGCCCCGATTATGACAAGTTTATATTCAAATTGATCGTCTCAACAAGATGAATCCAATGATATCAAAATTGGTTCAATTCGGGTTCAATCAAGCTCAGATCAAATCATTAAAAAATATTATAAGGCTTTGGATAATCAATTGAATAGTCAAGTGAACTCTAAATTTGACATATTTATAGTAAAATTGAGCGGCTCAATGAAAGAGATCTAATAAGGCTAAGATTGGTGAATTCTGAGGTTATTAAGCCATTCACATTCTTAGAAAACCATCTATGATATAAGGGGATCAATATGTACCAACCGATCATGTAGTAATTATTACATTATTCAAATATTATATTTTAAAATAAAAAAAAAAAGAAAAATCAAGGTTCTGAAAACTGTATCAGACATTGAACCACCAGAATAGTTAAATGTTAAAGATTTATTGGTTTAATCAGAGTTGAATCAAGCTAAACAGGTTGACATAATAAATATTTAAATTATTTTAAAATAATTTAAATAATAGAATAAAGATATATTAATATCATTTTTATGATTCAATAAATAGTATTTTAATTTAAGACAATATTTTTTAAATATTTTGAATATTATTATAAATTAAAAAAATTAAAACATGATATTTTATCTTTTTTTTTAATTTAAATATCTTATTCATGACCATCTGATTAAAATCAAAAGACTAAAATTAAATATTATTTGAATGAACCAGTTCTTTAAAAATCAGATTGCTTCACAGGTTCTTCAGTTCAATTCCGGTTCCGACCTGCTCAATCCCAGATCTATGCCGATACAATTCTGAGCATAGACCGAACCATTTGGATGACCGGTTCACTGTTAAACCAACCGAATCGGTTGGTTCGTTTCGATTTTTATAACCATCAAAAAATATAATGTAATATATTTCTAAAGTAAAAAAATCTTTTTATTAAAAATAAATATGCCGTCATACATCTATCTATTATTTTTTTTATGTATTTATTTTATATAGACATGTAGAAGATGTATACAATAAAATATGAGACGTACGTTCAACAAATGCGCATGCGCATCATTTCATCATGATGTAATTGTTAATTTCGCTATCTACCCCGAAGGCTTTCCACAAACCACCTTCATGACATCAGCTAAAAGTATCGTCTGATTCGACCTGCGCTCAAATGTGTAACATGAACAAAATGAAAAATCTTAAGATGACGAATCCAACACCAACCCAACCATAAAAATAACAATAATTGATGCGACTTCACACCTTACTCGATATATTTGTTTTCATGTTGAATTTTTTTTTGTTTTTAATATGAATTCAAAAAGACAAATATACAAATTACAAAGTTAGCGTCCACTTTCGAAAAAAAAAGAACAAAATGAGGATATATATATATATATATATATATATATATATATATATA
>JXCR01113975.1:0-13821 GCA_002079205.1 Phalaenopsis hybrid cultivar | reverse complement strand
GAGCATTTTAAAGAATATTTTGAAGAGAAAAAAGATTTTGAAGATAAAGATGAAGTTATTTTTGATGAAATAGAAAATGAAGAATTAGATTATGTTTAGGAAAGATTTGAGATACTGGATATTACAGGATATGCTGATAAGAATCTAGTTCCGTCAATTATAAAACCACCTGAACTTGAGTTGAAAGCATTGCCTAACCACTTGAAGTATGTTTTTCTGGGAAACTCATCTACATTACCTGTTATTTCTTCAGAGTTAAATGATTTGCAAGAGCAAAGACTTTTGGATACATTAAAAAGATATAAGAAAACTTTTGGTTGGACCTTAGCAGATATTAAAGGAATCAGTCCTTCGATTTGTATGGATAGAATTATATTAGATGAACAATATAAATCAAGAGTTGATCCACAAAGGAGATTAAACCTAATGATGAAAGAAGTAGTCAAGAAGAAAATTTTGAAATGGTTGGACACTGGAATTATATATCCTATTTCGGACAATGCTTGGGTAAGTCCAATTCATTGTGTTCATAAGAAAGAAGGGGTGACTGTTAAAGAACAAGAGAATAATGAATTAATACCTATGAGACGAGTTACTAGGTGGCGTATTTATTGATTATAGAAAATTAAACACTGTCACTAGGAAAGATCACTTCCCTTTACCATTTTTAGACCAAATATTGGATAGACTTGCTGGGCACAAATATTTTTGCTTTTTAGATGGATATACCGGTTACCACCAAATTTCTATTGCTCCTGATATAGATTGCTGGGCACAAATATTTTTGTTTTTTAGATGGATATACCAGCTACCATCAAATTCCTATTGCTCTTGAGGATCAAGAAAAGACAACATTTACTAGTCTTTTTGGAACTTTTTGCTTTTCGAAGAGTGTCTTTCGGATTATGTAATGCACATGCAACATTCTGAGATGTATGATGTCCATATTTAGTAAGTTAATTGATGATGGATTGGAAGTATTTATGGATGGTGTTGATGTCTGTATTTAGTAAGTTAATTGATGATGGAATAGAAGTGTTTATGGATGATTTCTCTATATTTAGAAAATCATTTGATGCATGCTTAAATTATCTTTAAAAAGTTTTGGCATTATGCGAAAGAACTAATTTAGTTCTAAATTAGGAGAAATGTCAATTTATGGTTGCAGGAGGAATTGTGTTAGGGGATAAAATTTTGAAAAATGGTATGGAAGTAGACCATGCAAAAATTCAAGTTATATCTAAATTAGCATCTCCTACTAATGTAAGAGGGGTTAGAAGTTTTCTTGGACATGTTGGTTTTATAGGCGTTATATTAAATATTTTTCAAAAATTGCCAAACCTCTATGCCAAATTTTAGAAAAGGACAAGAAATTTGAGTTTTCTGAAGACTTTTTAAATGCCTTTGAGTTATTAAAAGAAAAGCTAATCACAACCCCTATATAGTTTTACCTAACTGGGAGAAACCATTTGAACTGATGTGTGATGCTAGTGATTATGCTATTGGAGCAGTCCTTGATTGGGAGAAACCATTCGAACTGATGTGTGATGCTAGTGATTATGCTATTGGAGTTGTTCTTTGACAAAGATATGATAAGATTTTTAAAGTTATATACTACGCTAGTAAAACTCTTAACGATGTTCAAATTAATTTAATACTTTACTGAAAAAGAGTTACTAGCAATTGTGTATGCTTTAGATAAATTTAGATCTTATTTAATTATTACTGAAAAAGAGTTACTGACTATTGTGTATGCTTTTGACAAATTTAGATCTTATTTAATTAGACTGAAAAAGAGTTACTGGTCATTGTGTATGCTTTAGACAAATTTAGATCTTATTTAATTGGAACTAAATGAAAGAGTTACTAGCAATTGTGTATGCTTTAGATAAATTCAGATCTTATTTAATTGGAGCTAATTACTGGCTATTGTGTATGCTTTTGACAAATTTAGATCTTATTTAATTGGGACTAAATGTGTTATGTACATTGATCACTCTGCTATTAAATATCTGATACAAAAGAAGAATGTCAAACCAAGGTTAATTAGATGGATACTTTTGATAGAATTTGATTTTATGGTTATTGATAGAAAGGGAACTGATAATCAAATTGCTGATCATTTGTCCAGATTAGAATATCATGAATTATCTGACATCGACAATGAAATTATTGACAGTTTCCTTGATGAACAACTCAATAACATTGTGAGTGAAAAATACCATGGTATGCTGATATTGTTAATTATATTGTAAGTGATATTTTGCCACTTAGAAAACCATGAATTATCTGATGTTGACAATGAAATTACAGACAGTTTCCCTGATGAACATCATTATAATGTTAGTGTTGGAAAATACCATGGTATGCTGATATTGTTAATTATATTGTAAGTGATATTTTGCCACGTATGTTGTTTGTCAAGATTAGAAAATCATGAATTATCTAACACCGACAATGAAATTACAGGTAGTTTCCCTGATAAACAACTTTATAATATTAATGAATGAAAATACCATGGTATGCTGATATTGTTAATTATATTGTAAGTGATATTTTGCCACCTATGCTGGCATTGCAACAACAATACCATGGTATGCTGATATTGTTAATTATATTGTAAGTGATATTTTGCCACCTATGCTGATATTGCAACTACCATGGTATGCTGATATTGTTAATTATATTGTAAGTGATATTTTGCCACCTATGCTAACACTGAAATTACAGACAGTTTCCGTGATGAACAACTTTATTATATTAATGAGTGGAAAATACCATGGTATACGTAAGTGATATTTTGCCACCTATGCTGACATTGCAACAGCAAAGGTGATATTGTTAACTATTGTAAGTGATATTTTGCCACCTATGCTGACATTGCAACAACAAAAGATATTGTTAATTATATTGTAAGTGATATTTTGCCACCTATGCTGACATTGCAACAACAAAGTAAATTCATTCATGATGCGAAAGCATATTTTTGGGATGAGCTTTCTTTATATAAACAATGTAATGATCTTATTATGAGCAGATGTGTACCTTATGAAGAAACTAAACTAATTATTCAGAAATGTCATCATTCTGAATTTGGAGGATATATTGGAACTGATAAAACTGTTTATAAAATTTTACAAGCTGGACTCTATTGGCCTACTCTCTTTAGAGATGTTTACAGATACATAAAAACTTGTGATCGATGTGAACGTGTAGGAAATATATCTAGAAGAAATGAAATGCCTCTGAATTTCATGTTAGAAGTTGAGATCTTTGACGTTTAGGGATTAGATTTTATGGGATCTAGAAGAAATGAAATGCCTCTGAATTTCATGTTAGAAGTTGAGATCTTTGATGTTTGGGAATTGGATTTCATGGGATCATTTATTCCTTCATGTGGGAACTTATACATATTAGTTGCGGTAGACTAAGTTTCAAAGTAGATTGAAGCACAACCTTTACCTCATTGTGACGCTAAAAGTGTTTCAAGATTTTTAATGGAAAACATTTTCACTAGATACAGAATACCGAGAGTGATTATTATTGACGGAGGATCCCATTTCAGGAATAAATACATTCAGAGATTGACAGAAAAGTTTAATGTTATTTATAGAATCTCTACTTTCTATCACGCAGACCAGTGGGTTAGCTAAAGTTTCTAATAGAGAGATTAAACAAATACTGGAGAAGACTGTAACCCCTAGTATAGTAGATTGGCCTACTAGACTGGATACTTCATTATGGGCTTACAGGACTGCTTATAAATCTCTTATTGAAATGACTCTTTACAGGCTGATTTTTGGAAAGACTTGTCACTTACCAGTAGAATTGGACCATAAAGAATATTGGGCGATTAAAGAATTAAATTATAATTTGAAAGATACTGTTGAGAAGAGATTGTTACAAATGAATGAATTGGAAGAATTAAAAAATGAATCTTATGATAACAATATAATTTATAAGGAGAAACTAAAGTTTTGAAATGATCAAAAGATTAACCAGAAGAAATTTGAGCCATGACAAGAAGTTTTGTTTTACAATATAAGGCTGAAGTTATTCCCTGGGAAATTGAAGTCTCGTTGGTTAGGACCCTTTACTGTGACTTGAGTTCATACTTACGGAGCTGTTAAAATTAAAGATCAAAAGACTGAGAATAGATTTAAAGTAAATAGACACAAATTAAAATCGTATTTTGAGGGTAAAAGATCAAAATTTAAAAAGCTTTTAAATGGTCAGTCAACCTGAATAATATCAGAATAGGTCGGGCTGACGACGTTAAACCAAGTGCTTTATGGGAGGCAACCCATAGTTATCTTTATTTTTTTGTGATTATAGTGTTTTTGTTTGAAATTATCGTTAGTTTTTGGTAGTATTGAACTCTAATACTTATATTTACACTTGAATCACCATAAAAATTGGATATATAGAGAAATTTGGAGCGCATTCGGACTAGAGTGAAACTGTGAAATTTTAACCTTGGGCGCCAATGGCGAGCTCGATGCCACCGATGGTGGGTTTTTCCTGAGAGTCTAGACAATTAATTCTCAAAACTTGCAGACAATGCCATCGACGGTGCCAACGGCGAGAACGACGAGATGACAATTTTTAGAGTTTGAAATGTCAGTTTTTGACTGTTTTAGGCAAGATTTACTCCCTATAAACTTCCAAACTTAGTTCTTAAATTCATATTACCCAAAAACAATTTGAAACTCCACCAAATTCGTCCCTATGGCTTCCAATTCCACTGAAAACCTTAGATTTTGAGTCTTCAACTAGAGAAAGTTTGTTAGTTCTACCTTCAACAAAGTGCTGACAAAAGAGGAGATTAATCAAAGAAAGAGGATTGATGAATTGAGTATTGAATAATCCTTGGACAGTAATTGAAGAGATGATTATGCGACGACGATGGAAAGTGTTGTGCTACACTACTGTCGCCGTAGTCATTCCTATGGTGAAGGAGTTTTATGCTATTTTGCATGGAATAAACCAGGGAGTCATCTATGTGCAAGGTAGATGGATAACTTTTACTCCTGCATGGATTAATGAGTTATATATGATCGAGAATGTTCATGCATACCATTATTCCAACTACATCCTGACAAAAAATCTGATGAATGAGATATACCAATTTTTGACGGACGAGACTGAAGACTGGCAAATGAGAGAAAACAGGTATGTTAGTTTCTCTGCTACACTTCTAAACCCCATTTCTAAACATTGACACTTCTTCATTTTTGTAAAATTATTACCGACGATGGGGATTGATAAGGTTATTAAAGAAAGTGCTATTTTGAATTACTGTATTCAAATGGGGCTACCGATTTATATTGGATCGATAATTGTGAAGTCTGTTTTGGGTCTGATCGTTCATGGATCAACTTATGAGCTTGGACATCCTTCAACAATATTCTTACTCTGCAATTAGTTCCAAGTATCTTATGAGAATTAGGAAAAGGCACTTCTACCTTGGAAGCCTTTGGACCCAACCCAAAAGTTCCCAGCCAATGAAGATGAGAATGATATGACTATTATTACGGATCAATCGTCTTAGAATTCACTTCCTGTTCAGCCTTTAGTTCCGGACAAGAAACTAGTGATCGTGCGCAGAATCAAGAAACTAGAGAAAGAGATACAAAATGTAATGAATGCAATTAACAATATCTCTGATTTTTTTTATCATCTAAACTGAAGGATGAAAGAGCATTTTGATCACTATGGACATATCAAAGAAAGTTTGATACGATTGATGAGAAAGATAGGATTGATAGAAGAGGACTCTACTGAAGATTCTTATACCGACCCTTCTATAACCTCTCATTCATGTTCAATTGATGGGTGATATCAGCGGAGAAACAAGAACTAAATCAGAGGAGTAGTAGATTTACTTTGCTATCTATACTTCTATGTGTGTGATTTGATTTGAATTTATGTGTTTGCTTTACTTTCAAATTTTGCTTTTAGATCTCAGTATAGTTGAGATTGAGCTTAGAATGATTGTTTTCAACGTTTAGAGTGATGTAGCTTAGATTGCGACGCTGAATTGATGTATTAAGGATGAGAAAATACCAAACTTATGTGTGTCGTGTAACGTGTATTGTAACCCTTGGATAATATATATAATTGTGATTTTTTTTTTGAATGTTTATTTATGTTAGTATATCATTTAATCACTTAAAATTTATGTTTAGAATGATTGAACAGATGTCGACGAGGCTTGAAATTAATCAAAATTGCAAAAATTTGGAAATTGAACCAATTTTAAAAATCTCACCGACGGCTCCATCGACGCCGCTGATGGCAGATTTTTCCCAAAACTTAGGCTATTTAATTCAATAGAGCTCGCCGTCGGTGATGACAACCCCGCCGACGGTGAGATACCAAAAAAACACTTTCATCCATGATTTTGACCAGTCAACCGCCACTATTCATCATCCCCTTCCTCTTAAAAAACAAAAAAATTTGATCTAAGGCTTGAAGATCTTGGATTTGGGGTGATTTCAAAGCGTTTAGACACTGGATTTTATCATCTCTCGGTAAGAGCTTCACTCTAAACTAAAAATATTTGATTTTCACCTTGAATTTCTTCCACATTGAGAAGATCCAAAAGAATTGAGAATGTGGAGAAAATATTTGGAAGAAATTCATGGAACTTAGTTTTGAACTCTTAGAGTCACTCTTGGAAGCCATTATTTGAGTATTTGAAGTGTATTTTGGAACTTTTTTTTATAATTTTGATTAGATTGATGTTGAAGTTTGAAATTTGCATGTGTAGTTATAATAGACTTTGATTAGTACTTTGTAAAATTGTAATCTGATGTGATTTTTTTTTTTGCATTGTGATGTATTTGTGATTTTTCTATTTAGTATTGTGATGTGTTAGTGAAATATTGTGTTTGTATAATATTTAGTTTTGTACTTATTTTAAAATTTCATCACCCAACAAATTCTCTAATGATTTATATGTATAGAAAGCTCCTAATATTACAGACCATTTAAAGTCAGAATGATGAAAATGCCTAAAGTACTAAGGTATGATTTATATTTAGAATTTTTCTTTCCACCTGTATCATTCCATATTGAAAAATTTAAGTTTGGGGGGGGGGGAAGAAAAAGATTAACTATTGTATGTTCTCAATTTAAATATTTTTAAAAATTATTAATATAATTTTTTGTAGTGAATTTAATTCAGATAACTATATTTTATAGATATTTAAATATTATGGTAGATTTAAAGGAATATTTTTGTAAGGAAAATTAATTTTGTAGATTAAGATATTTAGTATAAGAGAATAGGACTATAGTTAACAATTTGAAGTAAATAAAACTATATTTTGAAATATTCAGAATCTTATAAATTCATTTGAGAAGAAAAGATTGGGGTTCAATGATGTAAAAGCTATGAAATTCTTATAAGGTAAAGGAATGCTTTGAGTTTCAAATTTATGGAAAGAAAAGTGAAGTTCAAAATTATTAAAGGCTATCTAGATATAGTAATCTTCACTTAAAAAAGAAAAAGAAAGGATTAACAACAATCCCTGAAAAGAAAAGAAAAATATTTAGAAATGAAAAAAAATATATAAGTGAGGAGAAGCTTGAGGAGATGCCTAATAAAAAATTGGCTTTACTTGGACCTACCTAAAGGGAAAACCTAAATACATACCTGAACTTATATTTATGGAATTACATCTTTTACTAGTAATGTTCTCATGAAGTTCCTATCATTTGAATATTTTAAGTGGCTTGATATTACAACATATAGTCATTCTTGAAATTAAGAAAAAACTAGAACTCTTAAACTTGATGACTAGATAGTCTTGTACCTATAGTATTTACTTAAATCAAACTTATAGTATTTCTGAATTAAAACTTTACCACAGTAGATCATAACTTTTATGTAGTACTAAAATTACTTGAGAACAAGTAATAGTTAAGTTTGGGGGATTTTAACTAAAAGAAAATATGCTGAGATTTTCATACCTATTTTACACTGATTTTGATGATATTGTACTTTAAAGAAATGCATTTTTGATGTTTTGTTGTAGGCATGTTGAATTATGGTTATTGGAGCAAAAAGATACAAAAAGGAGCAAATTTAGAGCAAAAATGACCAAAATATGAAGATTTGATCTTGGGTGTCGACGGTGAGTTTTTCTCGAGAGTCCTGAATTAAATATTCTAGAAGACTGCCAACGGAGCTTTCGAGGCTGCTGACGGCGCCATCGAGGCCGCCGATGGCGAGCACGTTGGTTCCCTCAACAGATGCAATGAATGTGGATAATTTTTGAAGGGACGCTTGGGCAACTCTTGAAAACTCTTCTAAAACTTTAAAAGAAACATTTAGAGGCTGAAAAAGGTGGTGTCCACTAAGTCTTGTTGTTTGTGGTGCCCATAAGAGTGCAGAGATACGTTAGTGTTGTGAAAAATTCTTTGAGAGATTGTAAGAGTGGAAGGAAAGTGAGAGATTTCTTCCTCATTGCCGCTTTGAAGGAGAATTCTTTGTGTTGTAATGAAAGGAAGAGATTCAGAGGAACTTCAAGGAGTTTACTTGGGGAGGAATTAGAGATAAGTTGTATTTACTTTTTGAAGTTTGTATGACTTTGCTTTTATATATAAATTGCAAGTTTTGTCGTATCTTCTCCACGAGTTCTGAGAGTTTTCTCTATCTTTCTCCTTATCTTGAAATTTTGTGAAATCGTGATTTGAATTGGTTGTGCTATGAGAATGTTAAAGAAGTTGTGATGAACTTTTCACTTCAATCTTAATTTACTTTCAATCTGGCCAATTGATTTGTTAAAATATTTTGAGTTTTACAACTAAAGTGAAGATTACATCCAAGATTTAGGGAGGTCAAAGTCCTTGAAAGTTGGGTGCAAATAAATAGGAAAATAAAAATTATCGGGCGTAGAATTGGAAATTTTAGAGTGACAGACTATAATCCTCAATTCAGTCCTATCGTTTGGGTTCTGAAGTGTAGATGTTGACCCTCAGGCGACGGAAACGTGGGAGCTCCAAAGTGAGAGCCGGTATCCTCCCAGCCTAGCCGTAGATTCAGTAACCAAGCATAGGATTAGTCAATGTTTTTTATGCCTGGTACAAAGGGTAAAGAATAGGTATGCTCGTATTTGGCACAATATAATTTGAACTGATTCAATTTATCCATTCACTTAAATTTCTTGACAAGGAGAATGATGCTTTCTTATATATTGAACTTCACATTAGAAAATTTATTAGTAGAATTAGTTAATTAAGAGTTTATTAAAATGACATTTTTATTTCAGTTGCCTATTAGTGATAAATATGCAATTTGAACTATATTGTTGTGATTAAGTATTGATTTGTTAAATCTTAGTTCGTAGCCTCTAATTTTAGTCACTGTGGGATCGATATCCAGGACTTCATTAGAGCCCTATATTACTTGAGCGATACATATACTTGCAATAAGTGTGACTTTGCAATTATTGAATATTTTATACACATCTTTATCAAATCTATAACCGCTGTCAAGTTTTTGGCGTCGTTGCTGGGGATTTAAATCTTCTAGCAGCAGTATCAAATTCTTGTATTTTTAAACATATATAAAGTTGTTATCATTAGGTTGGGATAGGGTTGGGCTTAGTTTAAATTGATGGTTAAAAATGATTTATGGGACTGTCATGAAGAGTTCTAAACATCAATTGGGTGTCAATTTTGGGGTTTGGGTATTCAATTTAGGTGACACTTAGAGATAACCAAATTGAGGTTTTTGGTCCAAGTTGATTTTAGGTGAAATTGAGGCTTGACAAAGGCCAATTGAAGGTTCAATTTGATGTGTGGTAATGTTTCAAAGAGTTTATGATGCACAATTGAGGCAGTTGGAAAGATTTGAGGGTTAATTGAATGGGATTTTGGTTTTGGGCCAATTGGGGCTTTTTGATTTGGGTTGAAATTAGACTCAAATGTGGGTCAATTGGACTTGGATTTGGTTTGAACTAAGTTTAATCATGATGAGTTTGAGTTGAGAATTGAAATTGGGGGAAATTGGGATCAAATTGATGGACATTTTAGATGAATTTAGGAAAATTGGGTCTTTAAAGGCAATTTGGGGCTTTTGGTCAAAATTGGTCAAATTGGGCTCAATGGAAGAGTTTAAATTGGTTTTGGAGACATTTAAAATGATTTTAGGGGTTTTTGGGAAGTTTAAGTCACCAAGGGCATTTTGGTAATTTTGGCAAATTTGGGGGTATTTGGTAATTTTGGCGATTTTGGGTGGTTTTGGGCAATTAAGGTAGTTTGAAATGGTCTGAAATGATTTTTGAACAAACTTGGGTAGTTTGGGTGAAATTGAGAATTTTGGTCAAATTTGGGGTTTAGGGGTGTTTAGGTAATTTAAGTAGGTTTGTGGGCAAAAAGCCAAGTTGGATATTTTGGTGAAATTGAGGTGCCAACTATCTTATATGAGCCATGGACCAATGGAACCACCATTTGGGTCTATGTATTGGTCTTAGTTAGACTTTAGCGTAAGGCTAGTGGGTCTAAAGGACCATGTACATGAGTCTTCAAAAAAATCAATGGATCAAAGTCAACAAGTTTGAGTTTAAAATTATTAGTGGGGTGAAAGTGTTTGAACTAGCTCCAAACCAACACCTAGAGTCAACTCTAAGGCCAAGCAGTCCTATGGGGACTCCCCTTGAGCTCCCTCATATTGGCCCCACCTACTACGTGCTAGAGGTTAGGAATAATATGTGGATCTTCAAGTTAAGTAGAGAAGAGTTTAGAATTTTAATGGTGAGTGTCCTTTTCTAGTTCTCTAGAAGTAGTCAACAAGAAAGTCTTATGGCTAGACCCTGGCTACTAAAGAGGAAAGACTAGACCTCAACCAAAAGTGAGGTCAATAAATGGATCCCCAATAGGTGTGGTGTGTCGGGCAAGCACACCGCACGTATTGGCGTTGACCGATGAGATTAACAAAACCAATACCAACCTCTAAGTCAACAAACCTAGAATGATGTGTAGAATTGAGTGGTAGTTGTTTCCATTGGGGAGTAAGAGGTACTCTTGCTGGGGAAAAGAAAGGATACTTTGAGGACAATTGTCGGGCAAACAGGTAGTTTCTGAGAAGTCTCGATTCAAATTGAACATGTCAAAGAAAGTTTGGATTTCAGTTTAAAATTTCAAGAAAATGGAATTATGGGCGATGAAACCAGATTGATTGGAAAACACAAGCGTAGAAAAGAGATTAGGGCATCAAAGTCTAACCCAAATGTGAGGATGAGAATAGGATGTCTAAGCCAGCCTCGAATGTGAGTATGGGAATAGGACGTCAAAGGCTACTCTGAAAGTGAGTATGGGAATAGGACGTCAAAGCCTACTCCGAGAGTGTAAAGATGGGAATAGGGTCCTACCCCAAAAGTGAGCATGGGAAATAGGACGTCAAAACCTACTTTAAAAGTGAGTATGGGAATAGGACGTCAAAGCCTACTTCAAAAGTGAGTATGGGAAATAGAACGTTAAAGCCTACTCTGAAATGCAAAGACAGGAATAGGGCGTCTAAGTCTGCACCAAAAGTGAGTATGAGAATAGGACGTCAAAGCTTACTTCAAAAGTGAGTGTGAGAACAGGACGTCAAAGCCTACTCCAAAAGTGAGTATGGTAATAGGAAGTCAAAGCCTACTCTGAGAGTGAGCATGGGGAATATGACGTCAAAGCCTACTATGAAATGCAAAGATGAGAATAGGGCGTCTAAGCCTACCGTTAAAGTGAGTATGGGAATAGGACATCAAAGCCTACTCCAAGAGTGTAAAGATGAGAATAAGGCGTCCAAGGCTACCCCGAAATTGAGTATGGGAATAGGACGTCAAATCTACTCCAAAAGTGAGGATGAGATATGGACGTCAAAGCCTACTCCATAAGTGAGTATGGGAATAGGGTGTCTAAGCCTACCCTAAAATTGAGTATGAGAATAGGACGACAAAGCCTACTCTAAAAGTGAGTATGGGAATAGGACGTCAAAGCCTACTCCGAAAGTGAGTGCGGGAATAGGAAGTCAAAGCCTACTTTAAAAGTATAAAGATGAGAATAGGGCGTCTAAACCTACCCCAAAAGTGAGTATGGGAATAGAGCGTCAAAGCTTTCTCCGAAAGTGAGTATGGGGTTAGATTTAATTTTTATTGGTTGATTTATTTTTCAAAAATAATTTTTTATTCAATTTTTATTATCATTAAGTTTTATTGTTTTGTTCTTTGTTCATTATAGTTTAGAACCAACGTATGGTTCGACGACTCTTGATTCATTGCACAAAGGGCAATTCGAGAAATAGACCGCATTCTGAATTGAATTTCATTGATTTAGTCAAAATAGGTGTTACAAACTGAATACATCATGAAAGTTTCAAAAGTACATCTGAAACATCTCATGTTGAATACATACCATATACACTTCTCTGACACAGTACAAAAGGTGAAAAAAAGAACTCTCTGTCTGTCCTCTGTGGGATGAGCTCCTGATCAAGCTGACCTACTAAGCCACACTCCAGGACAAAAATTCCCTTTACGTTTACTTAGAGGTACAAGCCTCTCATAGCTTGTACGGGCGTAGCTCCTCTAGCTCCTGATCTTTTCGAAATCTTTATGGCATCTTGTTGTTGTCCATCCTTCTGAAAGTCACAAATACTCTGTGGTGTTGTACTCTTGGGATGCAGTGCTTAGCGAGGTCTGCTCCATTTCCTTTTAGAATCAGTACTAAACCTATCGGTAGCGGAATCTCAACGGATCCCCTAAACTCCCTAGGGCTGATAACATCAATTTCTGTTTCAAATAGTATATTGCTCTTGCTCATGAACGAGACTGATCCCGATATTTTTTATATATAAGGATTTATGAAGTTGACGCCACTACTTGAAGATTTTAATCCCTGATAATGGTATCAAAAACTTGATTCCAAACTTGATCCCAAGCAAAGTAAGATTTCAATTATATTTATAGGGATTCTACGCAAGTATACGTATCGTTATCAAGTAATATAGGGCTTTTTGATTAAGCCCCAAATATCAATCCCACGGAGATCGAGGTTAATCACGGTGGCTTTCAAGAGAAGTTATAGTCTAGAATAACACAACCTAGCTTAGAAGGCCGATAAAGTTTTGATTTTGATTATATCCTAATATTATCACTATAATAATACTTCTACTCCTAAACTAAAATACTTAGTGAAAATCAGAAAGTGGGGTTTAATATATTAAAAGTACTCTTCCTCATGCAATGAAATTAGTGATAAGTGTAAAAAGTAAAACAAGTAGTGAGACAAATTACGACAAATATGAACAATTATATTCTTTACCCTTACTAGAGATGCTATAAAGAATATTGGTTAATCTAAAGTTTGAATAGTTCTTAAGACGGGCTAGGCAGGGAAGATACTATCTCTCACACTAGAGTTCCCTCTTATCCCTCTACCTAGAGGCTAACATCTTGCATCAAAACCTAAAACAATAGACCAAATTAGGGGGCTTTAGCTTGTCACTCTAAAGTCCTCTAATTCTACACCCATTAAAAATTATTTTCCTATTTATTTGCACTAACCATATGGACTACATTCTCATCCATACAATCTCATGTGATTCCACCAAAGTTGATTAAAATAGCACCATCCCGGATCTTACATGTTCTCAGAACAGATTTTAACATGCAAGTTGATCAAGTTTACATGTTGACCAAAGGAAAATATGTTGAGATTTTCATGCTTATTTTACACTATTTTTGAGGATATTGCACCTTAACGAAATGTATTTTTGATATTTTGTTGCAGGTATGATGAATTATGGTCATTGGAGCAAAAAGATGCAAA
>JXCR01113971.1:385444-399486 GCA_002079205.1 Phalaenopsis hybrid cultivar | reverse complement strand
ATATATATATATATATATCATCTTTATTTCATAGCAAGTTTTTATTAGGGTATATTCTGTAATTAATTCATGTATTTACCTTTTATGTAACTTTTTATGAATATGCTTCTACAATCACCTATGAAATGGGGCTTATATGTTGGAGAAGAGCTTATGAGCTCGTGCTTATTTTGAAATCATTTCTGATATGTACTGGATGTAACATTTCTAAAATTTTATTGCCTTAAAAAATATAACGAATTATGCCTAAGTTACTTTAAAATGTTTTGGAATACATATAAAGCAAATATTATTATTATTGTTATTATTATCATTATTATTATTATTATGCAATTCATAGTTTTCTAATAACGCGTCAGTTGCGGCAACTGAGTTTCTGTTGAGACAGTTGCAGCTGTTTAAAGAAACAGATGTGAAACTACTGGAAAAGAAGTTGCATTTTAAAAAATTACGGTGACTATTACAAATTTACTTAATTTTCAAAAAGTGAGACTGTAACTTTCTGACAATCACCATACTTTAGCAGCTTTGGTTAAAATAACAGTTTTGGATAACATAATTTTCTAAAAAACAACAAGAAAGTTGTTCTCCAAACAGAACTGTAGTTGTGATCTTAAAAACAAAGCCGACAAAAGGCTGTCCTAAAGAGACCCAAAGATTATAATATCGAATTTTCTTACCACATAGGTAATAAAACTCTATGTCGTGTGGATCAAAATTAAGTGGTAAAAAAATTTATGTTAATATTTTTCTTACTTTCAATTTTTTTTCAAAATTAATCTACATTAATATCATTTTTCACATAATTAAATAAACAACTGTTTTTTATACTCAAAACTCAACCATCAATTTTAAGAGAAAAACATTACTTTCGAATAATCATACGTAAGAAAGACAACGTGGATCACATCACACCATTTATATAGCGACGTGGTACAATTGATGTCATTGTCCATAATATTTTCAACAATTTTAACGCCATTAAATCCAAAAATATATCTTAAGAAATGTATAGTGGTTTTATCATCATTATTTTTGTTTAAATATGTGTTTTTTTCCTGAATTATAAACAGGCAACACTTATTAGGTTAAGAACTGACTGCTTACAAATGATTTAGTATGTAAAACAAAATTTACAAAAACTTTTTCTTTTGCTTATTTAAATTAGTAAAATGTTACGTATTTGTTTGACTCTAAATTTTAAAATATATGAATTCAAAATACTGATGCAGCGCTGCATTCTTGGCGAGGGTTGATGTCAGCTTGTCCATAAGAGAAAAATTTCAGTTTTAAAACAGTAATTGTATTATTATTTTGTTGAAAAATGAATAGTGTTCAATGGTATCACCCCCTTCATAAAATATTATTTTTCCTATTTATAGAAGAGAAATATAAATGTGATATTATATTTTTACTCTCATTTGGAAGGGTAAGTACAAGGGTATTCATGATATTTTATAAGTGTGAGCTTATCATTTAGTTGCCTTCTGTCTTGGCCGACGAAGCTTAGTCGGCTTCAGTTTGACTAGGTTAGTTGGTTGGCTGAGCTTGGTCAGTATGGTTCGGTTGGATAATCCAACTTATCTTACTTTTTTCAATCCCTTGTGAGGAGTTTTTGGGATCTCCGTGGAATGATCTAGGATACTTTGAGGAACTGGATCTTCCTTTGAATTGGCTTTATTGTGGGATAAGTTATTGTTGAGAAATTAGGACGAAGAAAAATAAGAATCGACACAAATCTAGAAGAGCACACAGAGATTTAACGAGGTTCGACAAAGATGCCTACGCCCTCGGGACCAAAGCGGCGAGTTTCTTTCAATATTCCAAAAAGAGATTACGGAATAGAGGATACCTCCTGGGGTTATTAAAATGTCTATTTATAACCCCAAGAGTAAGCCCTAAGTACAATATGTAATTACAACATTATCCATGTACCGTACCGTGGGGCGTTGCCCCTGCACCCAAACCCACATACGCAACATCCCGATTTAGACAGATTGTTCCGCTTCGCTTCATTCCAGCATCTGACCCTGTATGGTATATGAGTCATACCATAACAAATCTCCACCTTGGCGAATATACAGCCTCTTAGGAGAAAAAATACCTGGGAGTTACATGTGCACCACTGTGGGTTTGACCACAATGCTTCTTTGGCAACTGTAAACATTCAACAAGTCCAAGCAATGCATGAACTTATTGATAGTAACTAGTTTGGTCAACATATCAGCTGTATTCTCATCAGTATGAACCATCTGCTACAGTAACTCACCAAAAGCAATTAATTCTCAGATCTTGTGATACCTGATATCAATGTGCTTGGTTCTAGCAATGTACACCTGGTTCTTAGCCAGATAAATAACGCTCTGATTGTCACAATGCAACTGAACTTCACCTTGCTCAATGCCCAATTCCTTTACTAGCCCAACAAGCCATAAGGCTTCTTTAGCAGCTTCAGCTACTGCCATGTACTCAACTTTAGTTGTAGATAATTCCACAATAGACTGAATTGTTGATTTTCAACATATAAGCCCTCCACCAAGAGTAAACACATACCTAGTTGTAGACATTCTGCCATCAAGATCATCAGCATAATCAGAATCAACGTACCCCATAACTGAAGGATTATATAAAACTTGTTGCTTTGTAATCAACGTACCTCATAGTTGATGATGCATATGCCATACCTTTGTACTATCATCATCTGACTCCATAGAATTAACTCCACCTACAATTGTACTCCCCATCAGTTTGTAGATATTGCATGTAGTTAACTTTCTTTTCATCACCATCAGTGCAACCTTAACAATTTTGATGGTTTTCTTATCCTCATCAGCATTAGGAATAAAACTATTTATGTGTAGAAAGTCTAAGAAAATCCAATTCTTCTTCAGATCTGAAATATGTCTGACATTACATAACGTTCTAACTGTACCATCATTCATCTTAATTCTGATTTCTCAAATACCAACAATATTGCAGTATCTATCATCACCTAGATAAACTGAGCCATAATTAGTTGACCTGTTATGTGATAAGAGTATCCTGAATCAAGAATCCATGCATCCGTGAATTGAGTTGATAAAACTGAGAGCATACTGTCATTACTGCAATCTGAATTGCCTCTCTACACCACATTTACAGTCTTTGATTATGCATCACCTTTCTCCCCAGTCTGCTTCTTCAGTTTTGGACAATATCTCTTCATATGAACTGACTCATTGCAATTGTAGTAATGAATTGACTTTTTGCCTTTCAACTTGGATCTGAAATTTCACTTTCTAGAACCCTACTTCTCTTTCTTCCTTCCACGGTCTTGCTTACCCTTAACATATAAACTGTTGCCATGAGAGCTTTCCGCTGCATTCTTCTTCCTCTGGCTGTGAGCCAACAATGCTGCAATAATCTCATCAACTTTGACAGTTTCTTTCCCATATGTAAGAGTAGTCACCAGATGTTCATATGAAGAAGGTAGTGAACACAACAAAATCATTGCTCCGACTTCATCCTCAATAACTCATCAAGCCGTGATAAATCTGTGATTATTTAATTGAAACCATTAATATGCTGCGCCGGATCGAAACATTCATGCATCTTCAGCCCATACAACTTTTGCTTCAGATACAATTTATTCGTCAGAGATTTAGCCATAAACTGAGTTTACAATTTCTTCCATATCTCCCCTAGAGATTTTAGATTCATCACGTGATACATAACTTTATCTGCTAGACATAGCTGTATAGTTGTCGCCGCTCGTTGTTGTAATTCTTCTCAATCTTTATCCTCAATGACACCTGGTTTTGCTGCCGCAAAGCTTTCAAGATTACATGTTGAGCCAACAGATCTTTTATCCTTGCTTGCCACAATTTGAAGTTACCAGTTTCATCAAACTTCACCACCTTGAATTTTGCACCAGAAAATGTCATTTGAAAATAACTCATGCAACAAATTCTTCTACAAATTCCTTGCTGAGAATCTTTCTAAAAAAAGATTGAAAAAATTCCCTTAATTAAGTTTTTCAAAAAAACAAAAAAGTTTTTTTTTTGAAAGGAAAGATTGAAATATTTTCTGAATTAAGGTTTCTTAATTAAGTCCCATTAATTAAAATACTTTCTTTTAATTAATGAATTTCAAAAACTTTTGTTTCTTCATCCTCCTCCCGCAAAGGAATGAAATAAGAGCCAATTTTATTGTGCCTTTAGAAAATCGCCTGCAATAGAACGGGAACAAATCAGATTCAGATCGCGGTCCCTTAGAGGAATAGAATCTGGCGCCGCCCGAATTTCACCTCCACTCTTCGGCCAACAAAGGAATGTGAATCCCTTCCAATTTTGCTTCGCGCTTCGCCTCCCGCACTGAATAGAACTCCGCCTCTCGTGCAGAAGGAGCCTCCCCGAATCTGTCGCGCAGAAGGGAACCGATCACAGAAGAACGAAAAACCGCTACTTCCTCTTGCTTGCTGTCGCGGAAGAAGCTCTGGAGTCCGAATAGTTCGCCCGTTTGCGGTGAAGCAAAACTGCTGCAAACAAGAGCCCTCATTTCTTCTGTTCGCAAGATCTCTCCTGGTCTCCGATCGTCTGTGAACTCCTGTCGCGATCCAAGCCAACCGAAGCAATGCCACAGTCGCCGAGACCCGTCGCCAAACTTCTCGGAACCCGTCGCCGAACCCAAACTGGTCGCGAATCCTTCTTCTCGCCGAAGTCCCGACCGCCGAACTTTTTTCTCAAATATTCTTTTTCCTGGGCCGATATTTTTCTTCCCTGTCCTCGAACCTCGCTCTGATACCACTTGTTGAGAAATTAGAGCGAAGAAAAATAGGAATGGACACAAATCCAGAAGAACACACAGAAATTTAATGAGATTCGACAAAGATGCCTACGTCATCGGGAGCAGAGCGACGAACTCTTTTCAATATTCAGAAAAGAGATTACAGAATAGAGATTACAGAATAGAGGGTACCTCCTGGGGTTACTAACATGTCTATTTATAATCCCAGAAGTAAACTCTAAGTACAATATGTAATTACAACATTACCCATGTACCGTACCGCGGGGCGTTGCCCCCGCACTCTCAACCCACATAACGCAACTTTTTGATTTGAACAGATTCTTCGGCTCTGCTTTATTGTAGCGTCTGTCCCTATATAGTATATGATCCATACCATAACAGTTATTACATCTAGCCAATTTTCTTATGGTTGATGACTGAAACTCTCTCTAGTCTCGTTTCCAGTCGGATGACTTGTGTTTGAGTCATCTGGTCTTCTTCTCCACCTCACTGCTCGATCGGTTCGGGCCTAACTGGTTTGTCTCATTTGATTTTACTTGCTCGGCCAGGTGGGAGTCACGATCCGCTGTTCGTGGGCTTGCCTCCGTCACACTTCTCTTTTAAATCGTTAGATCTATATAGAATCAGTGCAAACATCTTTTTCATATACATATGTGATATTAAAAATTTGAGTGTTACGTGAATAAAAATAATAACAGCACATCTTAATTCGTTGAAACACAATCAGTTCCAGTTCCCCCAAAAATAGATCTTTTGTAAAGAAATGAAATAGAATTTCTGCAAAACACAGAACTAAATACAATTGTTCCATTGCACAACAATAATCATAGAACCAAAAGGGGGAGACGAATTGCTATTTACAAATTTTCACCACACCAACCATCTATTCTAGAGCAGCAGAACCATTAGGAGCTCCCGGCCGAACTCCGAATTCGACCTCTTCAATCTCCTGCAACCCAAACCCTTCACCTCCACCCCTCAAACCCACCAGGCGATCACCGGAGACCGAACCACTTAAACTTTCTCTCACCCTGCTTCTGCAGACCGGACAAATTGCAGTCTTCATCAGCCAAAAATCCACACAGTTCGCATGAAAGCTGTGTCTGCAAATTGGCAATAGCCTGCATCTATCACCCACCTGAAACCCATCCAAGCAAACCGCACACTCTCCCTCATTTCTCCTTCCCTTCTCCCCACTCCTGTAATCATAGCAGGGGAGCTTCTCGAGCTCGTCAGCCGAAAGCCCTTTGATCAAGTGTCTGTAGTCCTCTGCTTCTGCAACGTTGCTGATCCTCCCAATGGTCCAACCAACCACACACGCATGAATCATTACCACCACCACGATGCCAACCAGGAGGAGAGCTACCGAGAAGATTAATAGCATTATCACCCTTTGTAGACACTCCCAGGCTCTCTATCTGGACCCCTGGAGCTTTTCTTCAAGTTCATGCACAAAAAGGAGTAAAAAATGAATCTTGCATAACAAAAAACTAATCTTGCATATTCAGTTGAAAAGCTTAAGCTTTTGACATCTCCTGGAAATAGATTAGTACAGCAACTGAGCCATGGAAGGGCTTTGACGTGGAAGGGGGGAGGAGTTTGTGGTATCTAAGAAGGGGAGAAATAAGCGGTGGGAAATATTTGTAGGATAAGTGACAAAGAAATATTTCAGAATGGACTTGTAATAATAAGTTGGGGTTCCTTTGGATGCCATACTGAATTTTCTCAAGTATGACAATAATGAGTTGTTTAGAAATGCAGAAACTTACCAGAATGAGTTAAGATGGTGGTTAAGGTGTTAAATCTCGATCGCAACAGCTGAAGGTCTGTTTCAACCTTAAATTTTTAACTTTTTGCTTCAAATCGGATTAGAACATGATATAAAACAGATTTCTTATTTCTTACAGCCATTCTCGCAATAATTAAAATCTCTAACTTCTTATTTCTTACCCACAAGGCTTCAAAAGGATTGGTTTCTTGAGCAAGAGGCATAGATCATCGACCATGGTTCATCACAAGGAGTATCATTGGTGTGAATCACTACATTGGTGTTGCTTAATAATTTTTATCTCCTTCAGCATCTTCTTTCTTTTTGATTTAGTTGATTTGTAGATAGAACTAGAGAAGATAACAAATTTGAACTATTAAATGTATGATATGTGATAAAACAAAATTTTCAAAAAAAATTAATACATACAAATGTATCATATGATAATTATATTATCAAGTATATATATAAAAGCATGAATAGAGGGAAACTCATATGAACATGTGACAATCTTCATATATTCGATTGGAGTCTGCATGTAAATACAAGCATCCATAAAACTTAGGATTCCTGCATAAAATAAAATAAAAGAACACTACATAGGTGAAAAAAATATTTACAACATACGTTTATCTTCGGATAATCTTTCAAGCATCTACCCCTGAATCTTCGTTCTTTGTGGCCATATCACGAATCATAAAGCAATTAGCACGAATTTAAGAGCATTTTTTAAGAAGAAATGTTTAAACTTAAATTAAAAATCACACAGAGCTCTGATTTCAACAAACTTATAGTCAAACAGATCGAATTGACTAGACATACCCAATGACGCCAAAATCGTCCCAATCGAGTTAATCAAACCCAAATCATGCTATTAAACCACTTTTAGAAGTTTTGTGTGGCTAATTGGTAGGTCAAATGAATCCTAAATTTGAAGTGCTTATAGTTAAATCTAGCGTCTTGATGAGACGAATCCAGCGAGCCCAAGAACATTCAATTTTGATATCTTTAGGACACTTAATTGCCCACAAAAACATGGTCCAATAAGAGGAATCTCTCAGGGCCGTTCGATGGAGTGTTCTAGATCCCTTCCTTATTTGCAAGAAAACTACCCTATAATCCATAAATAGAGTTCTACCCCCTTGATGAAGAGAAACTTAGAACTTAAACCAGAAGAAGAACTGGACCTGGAGTTGGTTCGCAAAGGAGTTGAATTCCAATATCGTTATGGATCTTAGACCTAACAATCACTTCCCACTCTCATAGTTGCCGACCCTCACCGACCACCGATCACTGACCATCATAAACCACCATTGACCACCCCTGCTCGTTACAATAAAGCCCTTCACAGAGTCACAACATACACTGCTGAGTAGAGAAAAGTTGTGTGAAGTAAAGTCCTATGCCGCAGAGTTACGAGACACTGTACGAAGCTGTGTGTTATCCTAAATATTGTGAAAGAATGCACTTCAAAGACAATGCGCCGAAGTCCCGGTAACTACTCCCAACTACAATCACTCCTGACCGCTGTACAATAAATCATTCTGCATATAACCATTGTACTTTGAAGAACTTTCTAATCCTTTCCCACCCGTGCAATAGCTCTTGGGGGAGCATGCTTGTGCACAAATCACTGAACGCTCCTCTAGTGCATCTGCGCTCACATCACCGCTTCTGCTGACAATGAGAATCAATCCAACCTATTTTTAGCATCTTTAAGTCTGCAGGATCATTTTTCAATATTTTAAGCTCAAATTTAATAATTTAAAATAAATATTGAGAATATTTGCTTGGCTCATGACTCTGAAAAGGGTCTGCGCTAACATCCAAGGAGAGATTACGCCTCATAATTTTTTCAAGATTATCATTTTATCATATAATTTTTTGACAATGTGAGAAATATTTTCTTTGTGCCTAACATCAGCATATGAGAGTAGAGGGGTGATTGTTATGTCCCTAAAAAAATCATTTGATCAAGCACAAATTTTGACGTACATTGGAACTAAAAATTAAAAAAAAACCAATTAAGAAATGACCATCCTCAAATTTATGATCATATGAGGTGTATTAGTGAGACAATCAAATGACATAAAAATAGTCCAATTTGAGCCCAAGTGAGCTCAGATCGTGCATTTAAAGCACAAAAATAAGCTTTGTGATATATTTTTAGGAACCAAATGATCTCTAAATATGCTAAACTTGTAATCAAACTGAGTGACTTGATGAGACGAATCTAATGAACTCAAAATCACTTACTTCCGACATCATTAAACCATTCAAATACTCATAAAAAAACATCGGATCGAAGGTAACTCTCAGTTCATTTGATGGAGTTGTTTGTTGGGTAATGTGCCACCGAATTTAATTAATTTTTTAATTAAGTATCCCACATACCGTTCACCTACCACACCCACCTATCGCTCACCTATCACATCCCATCTACCGCTCACCTACCTCCCACCTACTGCTCTCATGATTTCTATAAATAGTATCTTTTGGTTTAAAGGAAATGCAAGCCAAGCAAGGCCATGCCAAGTCCTCTTGAGAGCTAAGAGAAAAAAGAGGAAGAGAGAGAGAGAGAGAGAGAGAGAAAGGGAGAGAAGAAAATAGAGATTTTCTTGTAAACATCGATGCACTCAACTGTGTAATTCCTCGAAGAAATAAATCCTCTGCAGCTCCGTGACGTAGAAAAATTTACCGAACCACGTAAATCTGTGTGTAGCTCTGGTATTTTTTATGCGTGCAATTTTTCTCATTCCATTTTTCGCTTTATTGTCGTTGTTTTTTACAACAACTGGTATTAGAGCTTTGGGTTCGAATCTAAGAAAGAACGATGGGCGGAGACGAAGTGGTGACATCGGGGATCGAGAGGTTCAATGACACAGATTTTGCTTACTGGAGGATGCAGATAGAGGACTTCCTCAATGGGAAGAAACTTCATATTCTGTTATTGGGAAAGTGACCAGAAAAGATGGACGAGGCAGAATGGAATCTGTTGGATCGACAGGTTCTAGGGGTTATACAATTAACCTTGTCGAGATCGATTGCCCACAACGTCATCAAGGAGAAGACTATTGCAGATCTCATGAAGGCTTTATCAGGTATGTATGAAAAGCCATCGGCGAATAACAAGATGCATTGGATGAAGGAGTTATTCAACTTGAAGACGGTGGAAAGTGTGTCTGTTGCTTAACACTTGAATGATTTTAACACTATCATAAATCAGTTGTCGTCAGTTGAAATTGATTTTGATGATGAGATAAGTGCGCTGATATTGTTGGATTCATTGCCAAATAGTTGAGAAGCTATGAGGATGACAGTTAGTAGTTCTGCAGGTAAATCTAAACTGAAATATGATTATATTCGTGATTTAATTTTGGCTGAGGTGCGCAGAAAAGAATCTGGCGAGACCTCGAGTTCGAGTTCGGCGCCGATTGTTGATTCCATAGGGAGATCACAAGACAGAAACTCAAACCGTGAAAGATCAAAATCAAAGTCTAATCAGCATACAACCTGCTGGAATTGTGGCAAGGTTGACCACATAAAAAGGATCTGCAGGAATCCAAAGAAGAAAGAGAATGATGACACTAATGTTGTATCTGAAGAAATACAAGATGCACTATTACTGGAAGTTTATAGTTTTGTTGATGACTGAATACTGGATTCAGGGGCTTCCTTCCATACATCTTCCCGTCGGGAGTTAATGCAAAATTATGTTGCAGATAACTTTTGGAAGGTATATCTCGTTGATGGAAAAGCTCTGGACGTGGTGAGGATGGAAGACGGTGATATTGCACTCCTTAAAAAGAGCAAATGGACATTGAAAAAGGTCAGACATGTTCCTGAGTTGAAGAAAACCTCATCTCTGTTGGGCAGCTCAATGAGGGTGGTCATTCAGTGGTGTTCTTAGATAGCACCTGGAAGGTTACCAAAGGAGCATTAGTAATGGCTCGGGGTAAGAAAACTGACACACTATATATGACTACATGTTTACTCAGGCGTGGACGCATGCGTCAGAGGTGCATTATGGGGAAGCAGAAGAATGTCCATTTCCTGAAAAGTGACAGAGCGCCAAAGGCAGGAAAATTAGACATTGTACAGACAAATGGTGGAGAAACACAAAGTTATGAAGAAATCTTGCAAGATAAGAATTCGAGCAAGTCAGAGCTGACCAAGAAGGAGGAGACGGATTTCCTGCCAGGGAATCAGATTTGGGAGCTGACAGAACTTCCACCAAGGAAGAATGCATTGCACAATAAGTGGGTGTACAGGGTGAAGACTGTGTTTGGTGACAGTAACAGATACAAGGCTGGACTTGTTCAAAAGGGCTTTCAGCAGGGGCAGGATATTGCTCATGCAGTGAGAGTTGTAAGCAAATACAAGAGTAACTCAAAAAAGAGCTTGGTGGTACGAGGCTACGTTGACAGTGATATGTCAACTTAGGGTGTTACTCGTGAGAAGCTAAAGTTGTGCTCAATTTCAGCTGGTCTTCTGGCATGAAGAAATGGGCTTCGAGTTGCAGAGGTGGAGGATATCATGTTTGAGGAAAAGATCGGTACAGCTAGTAGATGATGCAGCTAGTAGGTGATGCATTCAATATCTTAGTCTCCAAGTGGGAGAATTGTTGGGTAATGTGGAGACCCGGTCTACCGAATTTAATTAGCTTCTTAATTAAGTATCCCACCTACCGCTCTCATGGTTTCTATAAATAGTCTCTTTTAGTTTAAAGGAAATGCAAGCCAAGCAAGGCCATGCCAAGTCCTCTTGAGAGCTAAGAGATAAAAGAGGAAGAGAGAAAGAGAGAGGAAGGGAGAGAAGAAAATAGAGATTTTCTTGTAAACGTCGATGCGCTCGACGGTGTAATTCCTCGAAGGAATAAAGCCTCTGCAGCTCCATGGACGTAGGAAAATTTGCTGAACCACATAAATCATTGTGTCGCTCTGGTGTTTTTTCTGTGTGCAATTTTTCTCATCATTTTTTCGCTTTATTGTCGTCATTTTTCACAACATGGTTCAGATTAATGCAACATTTATGGAGGTCACCACCACAGAAATCTATAAATAAATCTACACACTCTTCATGAAGGTGGACCGAGATGGGCAAATTGAAAGGAATTGCAATTTCTTGAGGATTTTTGAATTGCACCACCACTAAACCATTGATCCTCGTTAGGCTTCCACAATGCTGAACCACCATCGTTGGGCCATCGTCAAATCACTGTCACTTAACTGACGTTGGGTAATAGTTCTTGTCGGATAACTGTCATAGAGCCGATACTCGACCAGCACCACCATCGTCAAACCACCATCATGGTCACTGGATCATCGTCATCAGACTGACATTGGTATCATATCTGTCATACGACCCCTACCATTAGTATTTTATCACATTAGTCGGATTGGTGCCCATTTTCAACATGTTCCATCACTCTCTTTGTGAAACTCAACTTGATAACCCCAACTTGTGTAATATTACTACTGTCTATTCAAGGGCTGAGCAACATAGCGTAATCATTTCAAGTGCGTTATATCACATTTTTTTTCTTTGATTTTTCCATATAAAAATCCTTGTTTTCTCCTATGTTAGATTTTTCTTTATCAGTAACGAATTTTGATATAACACTAAGAAGTTAATGTACCACCCTACTGCCACCACAAATTTACCAGCACCCAATAATTAACATCATCATCATCTTTCTTGAAGTAAAAGATATTTTTTCTTTTTTTCTTTTTATAGCATTAAGATGTTATAAATGTGAATATCAAATTTTAGATGTTAATATGTAAGTAGATAAATGCATTAATTACAAATAGGTTAACTTATCTATGGATGTGACATCATAAACAAATAATATAATAAAGGGAGTGGTGAAAGGGTAAGTAGTGGTCTTTATCTGTCAGTGTCTAAGGTCACATGTTTTGAAAAATAATCACATGTTGTTTAATTTAATGCGGAGCAAGTCCAAGTATGGCTAGGTAAGATTGTGATTTTGGACTACCCTTCGAAAATCATTATTGCATCTAAAATAGATTATAACAACTTTCATTACTAATAAAACGCTTATTAGTGAAATGCCTACATAAAATAACTATTAACTTAGCCTAAATAATAGAACTTCCATTGAGGATTACAAATATTGTGGTTTATTTGGAGAAAAGCGAAACCTGTACTCCAAGATATCTTGTTTTGAGGAGATGAGTAATATTCTAGCACCGACTGTAAAGTTTCCGGATGCTCCGCCCACGTACAGTGTCCACTGAGGGGACAGTAGAGGAGAAAAAGACGACTCATCAGAAGCAGACACTACCACAAAGTCAGCAGACACTACCACGTACAGTGTACACCTCCATCGTATGTCTGTGAAGATATTTGAAAACCTTATTCATGAGTCATTGATAGGTCGCATCAGCATTTTTCAACCTGAATGACGTTAATGACTTATTTTCCTGGAAGGAGGTGGCTTCCTCGTCTCTTGAATTCATCTTTATTTGGTTGTACCCCAAAGTATGTATTCATGAAACTGAGCATTCGGTGTTCGAACGTGGCATTGAGTAGTTGATCTATGCACGGGAGGACGAAACTATCTTTTGGACAAGCCTTGTTGAGGTCGGTGTAGTCGAAGCACATTTTTCATGCATTGCTGGGATTTTTAACCATGACAACATTGGCTAGCCACACAGGGTGGTGTACTTCATGTATGAACTTTGCCTTCAGAAACTTGATGACTTCTGCTCGATGGCTTGTAAGCAATATGGGGTGAAGTTGTGCTTTTTTTTGGATGACTGTTAGTGGTAAACAAACTCCATCCAATGGTGTAAGCAACGGTTGTTGAACCTCACGTAGGAGCTAAAAGATCTCTAGCTGAGACACCTCCATTATGCGCATTTATTATTTTAGAGAAGGACCTAACACGTTTTCGTTGTCAGGATAGCGTTTCTTACGGAGGGAATATGAAGAGACATGCCTCTGTTGTCTTTGTGACTACTCCCTGAAACGACGGGGGTTGGAGGGGGATGCTCAATAATAAATAGTGTATGAGTTGGCTATGTAGTAAGACTCGTAAGCACTTTAGTGGTGGGATTGAAGTTTCCCACATACAACGCCAAACTGATGCGCACTAGAAAATTTGTGGCAGTAGAATAACAGATTATCATCTTAAGGTGGTATGTAGATTCAACACTCACTCAAAAAAGAGAAAGCATCTGAGAATGACACCAGAAGTTTTTTATGTGGAAAACCCAAAAAAAAGAAAAACCATGGGGCATGACCCAGCTGAAGAGTTTCACTATAAAAGATGATTGTAGTTGCAACCACCTATGCTACAGGAGGGAAAGAGTTATTATGTTTCTCAAGTTACAATGTTGACATGTTGATGAATTTTTTTTTGTAGGAACGGAAGACGATCGATAGCGATTGGCGGTGTCAGGTTGATGGTGGTCGAAGGTGGTTGGCAGTGATCGAATGTGGTGGTGGTGGTGGTGGTGGTTGC
>JXCR01113971.1:353546-385417 GCA_002079205.1 Phalaenopsis hybrid cultivar | reverse complement strand
GGGTTGACGGTGATTGACAGCAGTCGGAGGTGGTCGGCGGAGATTGGCGGTGATTGACAACAATCGACAGTCATCGATGATAGTCGGCGGCTATCGACGACAGTCGACGGCGATCAAAGACAGTCAGCGGTGGTCGAAAAAATTCAGTGGTTGTCGACGTCAATCAATGGTGGTCAGAGGCGATCGGCGAAAGTCAACGACGTTCTGTTGTCGTTGACAGAGGTCAATGGTGGTAGACGTCGATTTTCGGTGGTGGTGCTGGACTTCAACACCTTCTCAAAGTTTCAAGCTCTTGCTCAAATCTCAAACTCTTTTCTTCATGAGAGGGGTGGGGCTTTATTTATAGTATTTTGAGTGTAATTAATGCAGAAATATGAACCATTTTGATTGGATGGTTCAGAGAACTTTTTTCTATCATATGAAGTTTGATGATGAACATTTGAGTACCGTATGGATGTCAGAATTGAGCGATCTTGATCTCGTTGAATTCGTCTTGTTGAGACGCTCAATTCTACTATAGGCTCGCTAGATTAGACATCCGTTTGACTTTCCAAATATTTCCAGAAAGCTTCTAAAATGGACTTAATGTCTTGATTTGAGCATGATTTGGTTCAAATTGGACCCATTTTGGTATCATTGGGTCCGTCTCATCGAAGCGATCAATTTGACTATAATTTTTTTGAAATCGGAGCTCAAAACGACTCATAATCGAAATCTGAAGATTTCTTGTTTAAAAGATTGCTTCGAGATACGTGTCATGACTCGAGATTCATGTCGGATGATGAAGAATTGTTGAAGTCTATTCAGACAAACTTAATTTTCAATACATTGGGCTTGCTTATATCTGTTTATAAAATGACCTTCTAAACATGGCAATTTAAAGTTTTAAAACACATTTTGGAAGTCACATTAAGGGCCTTGATGGGCCGAGCCTTTTTTTATAAGAAATTTTCATAAGGAGCACATAATTCTTATGTATTTGGATTTTTAACAGCTAATTTTTTATATTTAAATATATAACACGTTCATGCTTAAACCTATACATGTAAAAGCGTGTTTCACTAAGAAAATGATAAAAACACTATTTGGGACAGGAAGAAGCCTCCTCTTACATTAACTTTCCCCTCTTATATATGGGTAATTTTCCAATATAATATTTGGAAGCTATACTTAACAAATAGATATTTTGGGATTTTTGACTTTCTTGAATCTATTGTTAATGACTTAAGTGTATAAAGTATATTATCTCATATATTTTTTCTTCCATTAATGTTGCCTTTCACATCTCTTAGCCTTTTATTTAATACTCTCGATTGTTATATANATTATCTCATATATTTTTTCTTCCATTAATGTTGCCTTTCACATCTCTTAGCCTTTTATTTAATACTCTCGAATGTTACATCTGTTGTTTGGTATATTTGTTTGGTCATGGACGAGGTTGTTGACATCACTTTTTGATGTCGTACGAGTGGCAAGAGGAATAACAAAAATTAAAAATTCATTCCATCTATTTACCCATTTTTTATTTTTTTTCAGATTATAAACAAAAATCAACATTTCTATCACATAATACAACCAATACAACATTATTGTACAAAAAAAAGTTCAATCATTTTTTTACTCAAAATTTTGTACAATGTAAAATTTACATTGTCACATCCCTTCAATACAACCTTATTATATTGATTGTACAGAGGTACATCAGCACAACCAATATAACATTGTTGTATTTCAAGAGCATGCTCCAAAAGTCAAAAAAGAAAAAAATCTTTAGTTAGGAAACAAAAAATATCATTAATAAGAAAAAGACAATGATTGTCTCACATTTACAAGCATATCATCAACTTTACTTACCAAAAAAATAACTATTAAATCACACGCAGTTGTCGTACGTTGTATTTTGATTCAAGTGAGATTCCCATTATATTCTTCGTCGTTAAGCTCAAAGACAACCAGATATGTAGAGCTTTAAAATCAAGAAATGTCAGCAAGAAAAAATAAAAAAAAGCTAAATAGGAAAATGAACAAATGCTGAAGTGTAATCTTAGTACAACAAAAGAATATCGGTGGCTAGAAAATACCGAACGACAAACCATTGAGCAAATCCAAGAGAGCTTGATGCCGATCTTGGAATATGAAACGTCAAACACCAAATGTCTCGATCTCTGTATTTGTTGTATTCACATTTTTCAAAACAGGTCGGATCTGACAACTCGTTACGTGATGTTTTTTTCTTTCATTTTAGGATTAAAATATATTTTTTAGAATAAAATAATGATAAAAAGAAACGTGTCATATTTTTATTCATTCTATCTATATACCCACTTTTTATTTTTATTTTTATTCAAATTTTAAACAAAACTCAATTTTATTGACTTGCTTCTGTTCAAATATGTTGTATTGGTTATACTGAGTTATCTATGTGTAACCATTACAACTTTATTATACATGAGAAATAATTAGACATTCGTAGGAAAGAGGAATAACAAAAAAAAAAAACTCATTCCATTTATCTATCCATTTTTTATTTTTATTCAGATTATAAACAAAAATCAACATTCTTGTCACCCTTAAGAACATTCAATACAACATTTTTGTACATTAAAAAACTCAATCATTTTTTTATTCAGAATTTTATCTAATATTTATATTGTTGCATTCTTTTAATACAACCGTGTTGTATTGATTGTACAAAAGTAAATCAATACAACCAATATAACATCGTTATATTTTAGGGGCATGCACCGAAAGCCCAAAAAAAAAAATCTTCAGTTAGGAAACAAAAAAAAAAAAAATCATTAGTATGGAAAAAATAATGATTGTCTCACATTTACAAGCACATCATCAGATTTACTTACCCAAAAGAGTACCATTAATCACACGCAACTGTCGTATGTTGTATNGGGGGGGGGTAGAAAATACCGAACGGCATAAAAAGAGTACACATAAGAATTAAGTGTTATGCATGTACATCTCCCAAAAAAAAAAAGTGCAAATATAGTATATGGTAAGGGGGTTAAAGGAGGAAATTGTAAATGCAATCCCTAACTATTTACATTGGGACATTTAGCCTTAGAGCTTACATAATTGTAGAAATAGAGTCGTCTTTTAAAATTGAGCTCTTATAATCCTCAATGGGGACTATTTCAGCCCCAATTTAAAGATTCGCGAGACTATTTTGATATTTATATAAACTCTTGGATTAAAATGATGACCCCATATAGATAATCACTGACTATTTTGACACTTAACTTGGGGATAAAGTTAGAGAAAACGTCTCACGAAGGAATACAAAAGCAATAACTTAATCCTTGCATGATTCATTATGGAAACAAAAAACAAAAAAGAAGAATCACCTTAGTTATTTATTTTGCTATAAGCATGGCCTAGCTCGAAATTTTTATTCTATCTGCTAAAATATTGTCTTACTAGTAGTTTGCTCAATGCAAAAATAAATAAATAAAAACATATCACCTCATAAATAACATAGTATGTTTAGCAACATTTGATAACAAAACTAGAAATGATGTCCTTCAAATCTTAAGCAAATGCTAAGCATTCCAGATGGCCACCGAAATAAGCTTCAGCTTATCAGCAAGAAAGTTAGGTTTGGTCGGATAGCTTATTTTGTAAATCAAATTTTCCAAAACCCTCATCATCACTTTAAAAAGTTATGCATCATAATATAACTAATTCTCTAGTTGATAGGCCTAAAAAAGTCTCACTATTTATATTTTATTTTGATAAGAAAAAAGGTTTCACTATTGATTTTTTGAAATAAAATAGCAAAAGCAAGCACTTGCAACAAAGGAATCATACAACCTCACAAATTTCAATCCTATGGTGGCCTGATGAAGAATAATTTTTTATTCCAAAAAAGCATTAAAAGGACCATTAAAAAATAATCAACTTTATAACCACAACCATCATGGATCCAACTATTCTTAATGACGATGACATGTTTAGTGATCACAAATATCGGATAGGTTAAGCTAGTTTAAAGTAACTTTATACAACCACCAAAGAAAATCAATAAATTAAGTAAGCCACTTGATTCAAATAAGCTTCAATGAAATGTTTTTTTGTAAATATTTTATTTTATAAAAGGAGCTCATAGACTTCCAACTTGGAATCCTTTATATTCTTAAGATCCCTCACTAATTATACCATAAATCATTAGTGGAAAGCTAAAGCTAATTAATGTTTTTCATGCATCTCTCATATGTCTCATTAGTGTAAGTTCTAAGTATTTTATTTTTAACATTGATATGCGCATTGAAAGTTATGTTATGTTTACTTTTTTCTCACAATTAGACATTATGTGGCCTTAAAAAAATCTGAGCATCCACAACAACCACAATAGGTATCCATATTCTTGACCAATACTACAAATTATTAGTGGAAAGCCAATTAATATTTTTCATGCATCCCCCATGTGTCTCAATAGTATAAGATCTAACAAGTTTATCTTCAATGTTGACATGTACATTATTAAATTGGTTGTCTACTTTTTAACAGAGTAAGATAATACATGGTATGACATGAATTTGACCACCCACAACAACAACAATAGACATATCCCCCATCCCACCAAAAAGAAAATGATAAGGATAGGCAAAATGCTTTCATAGTGGTTTTGGGAGGCTCTATTAATGATAATCACTGCAAATATATGTGCAATGATTTGGAAACCACTGAGAGACCATTCGAGGTGCATCACGCTATAATATATTTTTATTATATTTTTGCAATATCTTGGAGTAAATTTCACAACATATGTTTTTCAACAGTTCAAAACAATATGAACGAATTAACTATCTAAAGAACTTTAAATTTGGATATAAACAATAATTTAAATCATCTTGAAATTGAATAGTTTGTTGTTGTTCAAACTGTTATAAACCAAGAACAATATGTATTGTTTAAGGGTCTATTTGGGGCAGCCACAGTTTATTGAATAAACTGCTGATGAGCTGATTAAAAATAATCTGTTGATAAGCTAGGTGCAGTGGTTATTACAAATTTTAATTTTTTTGGGAAAACCAGATTGCTGCCAGAAAGCTATCACCGCACCTATTTAGGTGCGCTGTGAAAACGCATAAGTTGTCAAAATGTTGTTTACCCAAACAGTCTAGGTGCGTTTTCCAAACGCCACCGCAACAAATAAGCTGACCCAGACGGACTCTAAATCTTAACCAATAATATGTTTTTTTTTCTCCATGTGATCGACTCTATACATGTACTAATAGCCTAGTGTGTATAAATTCTAATTATGTGTTCAATCTATATGTTTTGAATCTCAATTTACATGATTGACATTCAATTTATATAGAATAAGGAACTAATTATAGAGAAATATAAAAATGCACAAGAATTCTCAATATATGAGCTTGAAATTTAAATAATCGAATCATTCGACTAGAAACTTCACACTACATCAAAGTCAAATAGTTTAAAATTAGAAATAGTTACAAAGTTGAAAAAAATTATTCATAATTAAAAAAATTGAATATGTAGAAGACAAAACCTAATTTTGAAGAGTGATAAAATAAGAAATTATTTATTTTATATTATTTCCTTTTTAAAATAAGAAATTACCCCCATGACCGGCAACCAATTTTTTTTTCAGGCATTTTTTGAAGGAGAAGGCATGCCAAATTGGCATAAAATTATTCAAATTCTAGTATTCAAAATTAGGTTCGAATTAAGGCCCCTGTCATGAGAATGAGTACACTCTTTTGGCCCATGAGATCACAAAATAAAGTTACTAAGACATACATTGGAGAGATCAACATCATTTGAAGAACAAGAGAAGTATNAGTTTGTTGACATCACTTTTTGATGTCGTACGAGTGGCAAGAGGAATAACAAAAATTAAAAATTCATTCCATATATTTACCCCTTTTTTATTTTTACTCGGATTGTAAACAAAAATCAACATTTCTATCACACAGTACAACTAATACAACATTATTGTACAATAAAAAGTTCAATCATTTTTTTGCTCAAAATTTTGCATCCCTTCAACACAGCCTTATTATATTGATTGTACAGAGGTACATCAATACAACCAATATAACATTGTTGTATTTCAGGTGCATGCTCCAAAAGTTAAAAAAGAAAAAAAATTCTAGTTAGGAAACAAAAAATACCATTAATAAGAAAAAGACAATGATTGTCTCACATTTACAGGCATATCATCAACCGTACTCACCAAAAAAATAACTATTAAATCACACGCAGTTGTAGTATGTTGTAGCTTGATTCATGCGAGATTCCCATTATATTCTTCGTCGTTAAGTTCAGAGACAACCATATGTGTGGAGCTCTAAAATGAAGAAATGTCAGCAAGAAAAAATAAAAAAAGCTAAATGGGAAAATAGACAAATGCTGAAGTGTAATCTTAGTACAACAAAAGAATATCGATGGGTAGAAAATACCGAACGACAAACCATTGAGCGAATCCTAGAGAGATTGATGCCGAGCTTGGAATATGAAACGTCAAACACCAAATGTCTCGATGTCTGTATTTGTTGTATTTACATTTTTCAAAACAGGTTGTATCAGGCAACACGTTATGTGACTTTTTTTTTATTTCATTTTAGGATTAAAATATATTCTTTAGAATAAAATAATGATAAAAAAAAGTGTCATATTTTTATTCATTCAATCTATATACCCACTTTTTATTTTTATTTTTATTCATAGTTTAAACAAAACTCAATTTTATTGTCTTGCTTCAGTTCAAGTATGTTGTATTAGTTATACTGAGTTATCAAAGTATAACAATTACAACTTTATTGTACATGAGAAATAATTAGACATTCGTAGGCAAGAGGAATAACAAAAATAAAAAAAACTCATTCCATTTATCTACCCATTTTTTATTTTTATTCAGATTATAAACAAAAATCAACATTCTTGTCACACTTAAGAACATTCAATACAACATTTTTGTACAATAAAAAACTCAATCATTTTTTTATTCGGAATTTTATCTATTATTTATATTGTTGCATTGCTTTAATACAACCGTGTTGTATTGATTGTACAGAGATAAATTCA
The DNA here is from genome assembly GCA_002079205.1 of Phalaenopsis hybrid cultivar. Lineage (NCBI taxonomy): Eukaryota > Viridiplantae > Streptophyta > Magnoliopsida > Asparagales > Orchidaceae > Phalaenopsis > Phalaenopsis hybrid cultivar. The sequence continues at coordinate 378,349 of JXCR01113971.1, read as the reverse complement.
TACAACCAATATAACATTGTTGTATTTTAGGGTCATGCACCGAAAGCCCAAAAAAAAATCTTTAGTTAGGAAACAAAAGAAAAAAAAATCATTAATATGGAAAAGACAATGATTGTCTCACATTTACAAGCACATCATCAGATTTACTTACCCAAAAAAGTACTATTAGATCACACGCAACTGTCGTATGTTGTATTTTGATTCATACGAGATTCTCATTATATTCTTCATCGTTAACCTCAGAGACAAGCAGACATGTGGAGCTCTAAAATGAAGAAATAAAAAAAATTAAATAGGAAAATGGACAAATGCCGAAACCTAATCTTAGTACAATAGAAGAATATCGAGGGTAGGAAATACCGAACGACATAAAAAGAGTTAGTTATATAACTCAAACTTCACCTTTTTGTATCCACATACATATCACTCATTTTTCTTCACATACTTCAAATCTAAACCACTGTTTTTCTCGTTTGTTGCAGGAACTTGAATCTCTGTTCCAGCTATGCTGAAGAAGATTCAATCTTGGTTTAAAGGAGGAAAGTTAGAGAAATATGTCAAATACATAAGAATTAGGTGTTATGCATGCACATCTCCCAAATAAAAGTGCAAATATAGTATATGGTAAGGGGGTTTAAGGAGGAAATCGTAAATATAGTCCCTAACTATTTACATTCGGACATTTAGCCTTAGAGCTTACATAATTGTGGAAATAGTGTCGTCTTTTAAAATTGAGCTCTTATAATCTTCAATGGGGACTATTTCAACCCCAATTTAAAGATTCGCGAGACTAGCTTGATATTTATATAAACTCTATGATTAAAATGATGACCCCATATAGATAATCACTAACTATTTGACACTTAACTTGGCGATAAAGTTAGAGAAAACGTCTCAGGAAGGAATACAAAAGCAATAACTTAATCCTTGCATGATTCATTATGGAAACAAAAAACAAAAAAGAAGAATCAGCTTAGTTATTTATTTTGATATAAGCATGGCCTAGCTCGAAATTTTTATTCTATCTGCTAAATTATTGGCTTATTAATAGTTTGCTCTCTGCAAAATAAATAAATAAATAAAAACATATCATCTCATAAATAACATAGAGTCATACGTTCAGCAACATTAGATAATAAAACTAGAAATGCTGTCCTTCAAATCTTAAGCAAATGCCAAGCATTCCAGATGGCCACCGAAATAAGCTTCAGCTTATCAGCAAGAAAGTTAGGTTTGGTCGGATAGCTTATCTTGTAAATCAACTTTTCCTAAACCCTCATCATCACTTTAAAAAGTTATGCATCATAACATAACTAATCCTCTAGTTGATAGGCCTAAAAAAGTCTCACTATTTATATTTTATTTTGAGAAGAAAAAAGGTTCCACCATTGATTTTTTGAAATAAAATAGCAAAAGCAAGCACTTGCAACAAAGGAATCATACAACCTCACAAATTTCAATCCTATGGTGGCCTAATGAAGAATAATTTTTTATTCCAAAAAAGCATTAAAAAGACCATTAATAAATAATCAACTTTATAACCACAACCATCATGGATCCAACTATTCTTAATGAAGATGACATGTTTAGTGATCACAAATATTGGATATGTTAAAGCTAATTTAAAGTAACTTTATACAACCACCAAAGAAAATCAATAAATTAAGTAAGCCACTTGATTCAAATAAGCTTCAATGAAATGTGTTTTTTGTAAATATTTTATTTTATAAAATGAGCTCATAGACTTCCAACTTGGAATCCTTTATACTCATAAGATCCCTCACTAACTATACCATAAATCATTAGTGCAATGTTTTTCATGCATCCCTCATGTCTCATTAGTGTAAGTTCTAATTATTTTATTTTTAACATTGATATGCGCATTGAAAGATATGTTATGTTTACTTTTTCACCTAATTAGATATTATGTGGCCTTAAAAAAATTTGAGCATGCACAAANTACAACCACCAAAGAAAATCAATAAATTAAGTAAGCCACTTGATTCAAATAAGCTTCAATGAAATGTTTTTTGTAAATATTTTATTTTATAAAATGAGCCATAGACTTTCAACTTGGAATCCTTTATATTCTTAAGATCCCTCTCTAATTATACCATAAATCATTAGTGGAAAGCTAGAGCTAATTAATGTTTTTCATGCATCCCTCATATGTCTCATTAGTGTAAGTTCTAACTATTTTATTTTTAACATTGATATGCGCATTGAAAGATATGATATGTTTACTTTTTCACCTAATTAGATATTATGTGGCCTTAAAAAAATTTGAGCATCCACAACAACCACAATAGGTATCCATATTCTTGACCAATACTACAAATTATTAGTGGAAAACCAATAAATATTTTTCATGCATCTCCCATGTGTCTCAATAGTATAAGATCTAGCAAGTTTATTTTCAATGTTGAGAGGTACATTAGAAAATTGGTTGTCTACTTTTTCACAGAGTAAGATAATACATGGTATGACATGAATTAGACCACCCACAACAACAACAATAAACATCCCCATCCCACCAAAAAGAAAATGATAAGGATAAGCAAAATGCTTTCATAGTGGTTTTGGAAGGCTCTATTAGTGATAATCACTGCAAATATATGTGCAATGATTTGGAAACCACTGAGAGACCATTCGAGATGCATCACACTATAATAAATTTTTATTGTAGTTTTGTAATATCTTGAAGTAAATTTCACAACATATGTTTTTCAACTGTTCAAAACAATATGAACAAATTAACTATCTAATAAACTTTAAATTTGGATATAAACAATAATTTAAATCATCTTGAAATTGAATAGTTTGTTGTTGTTCAAACTGCTATAAACTGAGAACAATAGGTATTGTTTAAGGGTCTATTTGGGGCAGTTGCAGTTTATTGAATAAACTGCTGATAAGCTAATTAAAAATAATCTGTTGATAAGCTAGGTGCAGTGGTTATTACAAATTTTTATTTTTTGGAAAAGTCAGACCGCTGCCAGAAAGCTGCCACCGCACCTATCTAGGTGCAGTGTGAAAACGCTGTTTTCAACGTTTTGAAAATGCATAAGTTGTCAAAACGTTATTTACCCAAACAGTCCAGGTGCGTTTTCCAAATAACACCGCAACAAATAAGCTGACCCAGACGAACTCTAAATCTTAACCAATAATATGTTTTTTTTATCCATGTGATCGACTATATACATGAACTAATAGCCTAGTGTGTATAAATTCTAATTATGTGTTCAATCTATATGTTTTGAATCTCAATTTACATGATTGACATTCAATTTATATAGAATAAGGAACTAATTATAGATAAATATAAAAATTCACGAGAATTCTCAATATATGAGCTTGAAATTTAAATAATCGAATCATTCGACCAGAAACTTCACGCTACATCAAAGTCAAATAGTTTAACATTAGAAATAGTTACAAAGTTGAAAAAAATTATTCATAACAAAAAAAAAAAGTTTGAATATGTAGAAAACAAAACCTAATTTTGAAGAGCACCAAAATAAGAAATTATTTATTTTATATTATTTCCTTTTTAAAATAAGAAATTACCCCCATGACCGACAACCTTTTTTTTCAGGCACTTTTTGAAGGAGAATGCATACCAAATTGGTTTGAAATTATTCAAATTCTAGTATTCAAAATCAGGTTCGAATTAAGGCCCCTATCTAGTTCTTTCAATATTTAGTACGAGAATGAATACACCCTTTTGCCCCATGAGATCACAAAATAAAGTTACTAAGACAAATTGAAGAGATCAACATCACTTGAAGAACAAGAGAAGTTCAAATATTTACAATGTGTTAAAAGAAAAAAAAATCACAAATTGGCATCACTAATCAGCTCAATGGGGCAAGCATGAGAGTTTGATGGAGGCATGCATCAAAGAGATTGGCCACATGCGAGGAAGTGACAAGTTCATAATGTGGGCGGGCATCAATGGGATTGTTGGTGTGTGAAAGGGAAGGTGAGTTCTTGTGGCAAGCTTACTGGGGGAAAACATTGACAGCACCAATTGCATGTATGGGGGCGAATAAAGGACACTAACAACGAGTGCTAGTAGGGTTGCAATCAACTCAAGTCGAGCAGAGTATGTCGTAGATAAAACTTGGCTTATATTATTAATTTTTTTGATTTCAACTCTAAATTTATTCTACTAAAGAGCATTTAAATAAATTTATTTGTTCTTAAGCAAGTAGTTAAATGCTTGGTGTTAGGCTACATTTTATCTTATTCATTTAAATTTTGTTTAATTATAATTTATTAAATATAATATCAATGATATTTTAAAAATATTTATTATATTATTGGATTGGATGGAAGTGTGCTAACAACTTGTATACTATATTATTATTTAATTGGTGTGAAATCATTTCATATAAATTAAATTTTATTGACTTACTATATGTTTAAAAATGTAAAATAATTCGTTATTAATTTAATATGATTAACTAATTAAAATATTCATTTAATTAATATAAACAAATCAGACACAAAATAAGTGTGATTTAAAAAAAAAAAAAATTAAATATCTCCAACACGAACATGTATGCCAAGGCTTTGCTTGGGCAAGAGTAAAGCCTGAACAGTTTAAGTATAATACGATCAAGCCAATTTTAAATCACTATCTACTCGGCTCAATTAAAGTTGTATAGGAAATTTATATTTCATATGCATCTATGTAATTAACTATTTAATTATTACTCTAGTTTTAATTTAATTTTTTTTAAATTTTACATTTTAAGTTTGCTAAAATTATAAATAATATATATGATAACTAATTAAATGGAAAATGACTTTTGCTAAAACATTTTCTTAAAAAGTAAATTTTAAATAAAAATGATTTTACCAAGAGGATTTTTTTGATATTTTTATCGTAAGCTCTTATCGCTAAAATAATCATTTCATGTGCTCCTTAGTCCTTGTTATAATATGTCCTGATAGAAATAAGTATCGATGCGTGCCAGAAGGTCTATGACGGTCGAGTAATGAATTATCTTATTAGAATTGTTCCAAAACCCAACACACATTCAGACAATTAAAAAGAAATATAGGGAGACACATTAACTTTTACGTTGAAAACCTTATGAATGGAAAAATCATGGGGTCTGGTACAACTGAAATAATCAATTATGAATGGTGAGTACACATGTTTACTCTTTTCCTAAATCAAGGAAGGTGGAGTACAAAGTTGATCATTGTAATAGTGGAAGTATATTTATACTGAATGTACTTCTTGGTGATAGCAAAATGCAAGGGTCATAGTAGATTGCTATTGAGAGCAGTNAAGCCTGAACAGTTTAAGTATAATACGATCAAGCCAATTTTAAATCACTATCTACTCGGCTCAATTAAAGTTCTATACGTAATTTATATTTCATATGCATCTATGTAATTAATTATTTAATTATTACTCTAGTTTTAATTTAATTTTTTTAAATTTTACATTTTAAGTTTGCTAAAATTATAAATAATATATATGATAACTAATTAAATAGAAAATGGCTTTTGCTAAAACATTTTTTTAAAAAATAAATTTTAAATAAAAATGATTTTACTAAGAGGATTTTTTTGTTATTTTTCTCGTAAGCTCGTATCACTAAAATAATCATTTCCTGTGCTCCTTAGCCCTTGTTATAATAAGTTCTGATAGAAATAAGTACCGATGCGTGCTAGAAGGTCTACGACGGTAGAGTAATGAATTATCTTATTAGCATTGTTCCAAAACCCAACACACATTCAGGCAATTAAAAAGAAATATAGGGAGTCACGTTAACTTTTATGTTGAAAACCTTAGAAATGGAAAAATCATGGGGCCTGGTACAACTGAAATAATCAATAATCAATTATGAATCAATTACACATGTTTACTCTTTTCCTAAATCAAGTAAGATGGAGTACAAAGTTGATCATTGTAATAGTGAAAGTATATTTATATTGAATGTACTTCTCGGTGATAGCAATATGTAAGGGTCATAGTAGATTGCAATTGAGAGCAGTAGCTCACCGCAAATGTTATAGACTATAGTTGTAACTCCAGCTTGTCATATAAGTCATAGTTGAAAACCATATTAGTATTTGGCCATGTGTGTCTTACATTGTTGCTTCAGAAGCATAAGTTTGCCACAAATATCGTAGTTGGAAGTGGTAGGAGTTGTGAGCCACGTAGAACGTAGTTAATCACAAAATCCGTAATGTTGAGCTGTGATAACGCCAGTACACTATAGAGGCCGAAGTTGGTACTTATATAAGTTGTGGGCCACGTAAGTTGATGTTGGTCATTTGGGCCACAGACGTAGGAGTTGGGAGCTCCATGAGTCGTTTGCCACATAGATCATAACTGGTTACATAGGGCGTAGCAGTGAGCTGTGATTACAGTCGTAGGTCACAGGGGTCAGAGTCAAGAGCCGCACGAGTTGTGCACCATGTAGACTGTGGTTAGTCATGTTGATCGTAGTGGTGAGCTATGACGACATCAGTAAACCGCAAAAGCCGGAGTCAAGTGCTGCATGAGCTGTGGACCACATAAACTGTGATCGATCACATAGATCGTAGTGGTGAGTTGTGACGACGTCTGAATGCTATTGGTTGGACTTGGGAGTTTTGATGGCCTCCGTTGGCCACAGAGGCCAGTTTCTGGAGCTACATGAACTATGAATCACATGGTACATATGTATCTGGTCACATAGGCTGTAGTGGTGAGCTTTGATGATATTCTTAGGATACAAGGGTTGGATTCAGGAGCTGCACAATAACATATGTAAGCTGCATATGATAGAGTTGGGAGTTTTATGAGTTGTGATAATATCTATGGACCACAGAGGTGAGAATTAGGAGCTGCATAAGCTGAAAGCCACAGGTTATTGTTAGTCTCGATGACTGTATTCGTGAGCTGTGATGATGTTTGTAGGCTACAGAGATTGGAGTTGGAAGTTGCACAAGATGTAGACCATGTAGGTTATGGTTAGTCTCATAGGCCATAGTGGTATTGCGATGATGTCCGTAGGCGGCAGAGGCAGGAGTTAGGAGCTACACGAGTTGTGAACCATGTCGGAAATAGTTTTTCATACGACCTTAGTGCTGAGTTGTTATGACATCGGTAGGTCGCAGCAGTTGGAGTCGGGAACTGCACAAGCTATGATCCACGTAGGCCATAGTTGGCCACGTAGGTTATAGTGATGGACTGCAAAGCGAGAGCTTTAAGAATATAAAAAATGTCACCATCTTTGGGGTGCATTATTACACCATCTTCGAGAGGCGATTTGCACCGTATATGAAGTGTGTTGTTACACCATCATTTGGATGTGTCGTTGCATCGTATTCGAGGTTCGTTGTTACACTATCTTGGAGATGCATTGTTGCACCATATTCAAGGTACGTCATTACACCTTCGAGGTGCGTCATTGCACGGTGTACTTGATGACATATCGCTCAATCAGGTGCATCATTATTCTGTAACATACATTAGGATTTTGCAATGCATATTGTGACTCCACAAGAGACTTCGATGCAATGAGCAAGTGGCAGTCGATTGGAGAGGGCAGTCGATGGTGGTAGATGGAGACCGGTAAGTGGTGGTCGATAATTTTCAGCGTCTGCAAGAGTGGGGGAAATTCGTTGATTCTTCTGTGTAGAAACAACATTGAGTTTCAGTTATTTCTTAAACTCTGGTCTTGTTCGGTCTCCAATTATAGGTATTTTTCTCCGGGGGGTAGGACTCTATTTATAGAGTCTAGATCGAAAATAAAGATGGAATCTGAACTGCTCTATTCAGATGGCCTGAGAAGATTCCCTCAATCAGACAGTGTTCTATGAACATTTTAGTGCCATAATGATGACAGTTTAGTGATTTTGAGCTCAAAAAGTTGTCTTGAGATTTATATTATGCCTAAAAAATTATGTTGAATGATAAAAAATTGTTGAAGATGTATCAAATAAATTATTTCTTTGAAATAAAAAAGATAGAATAAAATTTATTAAATTATAAAATATATTGACTTTAAGTTATTATATTTTATTGAATATAAAATAAAGTAAATTTTAGTTGATTAATTTTTAAAATTTCATAGTTGATTGATTTTTATTTAAATAATATATCATAATATAACTTATCATAAAATTATACAGTATTTAATAAATTATTTATGAAACAATAACCAAATTTATTTATGAATATATATGAACCAATTAAAATGTAATAAAGTTCAGATTTAGTGGTTAGAGTTCAGCATTTAGTGGAGAGAATAATTTAACATTGCCGCATGTATTCTCTGCGCAGACAGGAGCACATGGGCGGCCTTTAGGAATTCTAAACTATTATAAAAAAAAAAGGTTAACAAGCGTCCTATTTTACAGAAAAAAAACCAATAAATAAATAAATAAATAAACACAAACTAAACCAAAAACTTGCCTTTTGGCTTCTGTCAAGCATCAAATCACCAAGCTACCAGTAGGCGAGCTGTGCCATGATCCAGAAGTGGACAGAACAGGCGAGCATCATGGTCGCCTTCGCATCCTCCAATTACAGCCGTAACTGAGTCGGCTTAAATTCAACCCCTCATTCATTTGAGCATTTAATTTATAATAAAAATAACAAATGAAATATTAATATCACTTTTAATATAACTTTAATCATTTAAAAATAAATTCTTTAATTTTCATATATTTTCGGTATATTTCATATTAATTAGTCTTTAAATGGGTTCACTTTCTGGCTTGAGCTTGTCTTGTTAGCTCATGGAGCTCAGCTCATGAGTCAATTATGGAGTATAAAATATTGAAATAAATCTATATTTAATATTATATTTTTATGCTATTTATTTATATTCTTTTCCCGGGCATAATATATGAAGAAGAGGGAGGTGAACCGAAAATAACAGTAGATTATAGGATCACAAACAGTTCTCCCCAAAACACCTTTATTGGAGACATTCATATCATTACAGCACAATACATCAAACAGCAAATCAAATTCACAAAACACCAACAACAATCACAAACGGATCCAAACTACAGCTCTTAAAACAGTTTCATTGTAAGCACAGAGTGGGAAAGGAAACACAAACCAGAGCCTGCATCCATTCTCGTTCAGCTCCAAACCCACCAGTTATCTTCCTCCGAACCCTCCACGAACATGCCGCGGGGGAGATAGCTGCAGCCATCATCGCTGCTGACAGCGTCCTCCTCGGAGCAAATTGCTCCCTGGATCTCGCCGATGTAGCAGCCGGCGTTACCCTCGATCAGGCTCTCTTGGAAGTAAGAGTCCCCGCTACTGTCTACCTGAAGAGCGGCGGCGCCTTCAGTATCTTCTAATGTGCGTCCTTTGCTCTGAGAACTAAGCCTGTCTTCCTCTTTCTGCTGCGACGGAGCGGGTGGTGGAGACGAGAGTTTCTCCCCCTCGGTAAGTAAGGTTGCTTTCAGGTCTTCAGTTCGCTTCGGCCCCATTATCCCCAGTTCATTCTGGAGTAACTCTGTCAAAGTTACCACCTGCCATTGCCAAAGACTGGATTTTTATTTTCAATTTTTTTGGCGCTGGATCTCTTTTCAAGGGACTAACAATGGGGGTATTAATTGGATTGTGAAGTTAATTATTGATTTGAACTTATATTTATAATCTCACAAATTCTTCGCTAGCATAAAGATCACAGAAAAGTGATGAAATTTAGACTTGATTTCTTAATTAGAAGTTAGAGAAGTTTTTTTAAGTTGTTTAATTGAATGTAGTTAATAAATAAAGATTTTAAATTTTACAAATACCTTCAAAATCTTTCTTTTTCTTAACAAATTCACGCATCCATTAATCTACCAACGCATGAGCACAAAATCGAATAGATGATGGTGAAGTTCACAACCAATGAGCTGGGTCTATTTATANATTGCCAAAGACTGGATTTTTATTTTCAATTTTTTTGGCGCTGGATCTCTTTTCAAGGGACTAACAATGGGGTTATTAATTGGATTGTGAAGTTAATTATCGATTTTAATTTATATTTATAATCTCACAAATTCTTCGCTAGCATAAAGATCAGAGAAAAGTGTTGAAATTTAGACTTGATTTCTTAATTAGAAGTTAGAGATGTTTTTTTAAGTTGTTTAATTGAATGTAGTTAATAAATAAAGCTTTTAAATTTTACAAATACCTTCAAAATCTTTCTTTTTCTTAAGAATGTTGAGCCTTATTAAGTCAAATTCACGCATCCATTAATCTACCAACGCTTGAGCACAAAATCGAATAGATGAAAGTAAAGTTCACAACGGATGAGCTGGGTCTATTTATTGTGATGCAGTGATTTTTTTCATCCTTTAATACAACATAAGAAAAATCATCATTTTGTAAATATGTTTCATATTTTATATCTTCAAACCATTGCTTTTAGTTTATGTAGATTTGTTTTGGCGATTGAAACAGTTTCGGATCTTGGTAATATTTGTGGTTTCGCTTAGCTTCCAGTAGTTTTCCACGCAAATTTGAGGTTTTTAAATAAGTGCCATAAAGAATTAGAGTGAAACTCAAATATTTCGCCAAAACCTTACACATTTTTAATAGAAATTCGTTAAAACTTACAGCTACAATTCATTGAATTATAATTGAATATCAAATTTTCATATTTGACTATTAATAAAATAATTTTAAGCATTTTTTCAAATCTGCACTATTCTAATTAGGAAAAAAGAATCCCAAATTGATAGAGCAATCGGATGGCATATAAATAAATATTTATAACTATGTCCGGATTTTGAGACTTTTTATGAACCTGAAAGAAAGAACAAAGGTACTTTCCCAAGGTTTAACCAGAGCGAATACCGAAAAAGATGCTCATTCAGTGGGAAATGTTGATGCAGGTGGAGCGGCGCGCCCACCGCTAACTGGAAAAGAAGGTCGTACCTGCGAGCGGAGGCGGTCGTTATCCTTCAGAAGTGAGTCGTGATCGGCGAGCAGCGCGTCGTAGGAGGATTTGAGACGATCAAAGTCGCTCTCGAGCTGCTTTGTCTTCCACCGCGCCCGGCGGTTCTGAAACCATACCGCCACCTGCCGGGGCTGCAGGCCCAGCTTCTTCGCCAGATCGCTCTTCCTCTCCGGCTCCAGTTTGTTCTCNGCAAAGCTGCAGCGAGCTAGCACCTTGAAGAGGACGATCAGATCACCGGAATCTTATAGTCGAGGGGCAGGATACTCTCTGTTGTCGCTGTCGACTTGCTTGCTCCGATGCCTCTGTTGTCTTTGCGGCTAAAATTGCATTAGTTGGCTTCAGAGGCGTTTTATAGAAGCTTAGAATTGACAGAAATGGATGTAATGAAACGTCTCTGGTAATAAAGAATGAATCAGAACCGTTGGTTGCGGAACGTGGGGCGGATCTCGGTGGGCTACTTGTCCGGTTATGGTAATCCGGATTATTCTGAAATTGATGCAGCTGGGGATAAGTTCGACATGTTCCGGAGTCAAAATGACATTTTTTTATTAATGAAGGAAAAAATAAACTCTATTTTCATTCATTGCTTGTTATTATTATATTATTAAACTTTTCACTCGAGACAAAATATTACACAAGGACATTAATATATGTGGACATTCTATCATGGGATTATATCAAGGGTAGCATAAGAGATGATTCAATCTTTAATCATTGTTCATTTTGATTTTGAACTTTGATTGATTTTATGAGTGAACCGACTCACAAGCCAGAGAGAGAAAATAATATTGTTTAAAGAGAGTATTATTATAAAATGATAAATAGAATATACAAATAGGAGAACAATAATAATAAATTACTTATACAAATGATGTTTGTTAGAATAGTCGCGGCGGTAGTATAATAGATTATCATCTTAACGTTGCACGAGAATTCAATATACACTCAAATAAAAGAGGAGGAGCAAACAATAGGAGACACGTCGATTTTTTTGTGTGGAAGGGGCTTGCCTTAGTTGAAATAGTCCACTATAAATGATGAGTATACATGTCCACTCTTCTCATGAATTAGGGAAGATAGAATTACAAAGTTGTATAACATTAATCTGACTTCAATTTTTGGCGATAGCAGTCTGCAAATGTCATAGTCGATTGTTGTGAAGGTAGTAATTCGTTCATAGAGTTTTTGGTGCAATTAATGCTAGAAATGAACCAATTTAATCAGAAGATCAAAGTGCATCGTTTGATTAAATTTAAAAAAAAATTAAATTCAGGTGCTTCGATTTATGTGTCATCAACTGATGTACATAAATATAATAATATGAGTGTTCTCCATAGGTAAAATTGGAGTTTCGTACAAGCTCCCACAGTCCGTTTTGTAATCCGAAATTGTTTGGATGAATTCATTGACGATCAAGCTAATTTGGCCTCAATTTGCTTGCATCGTGCCGAATGAGATCTGTGCCCGAAACCTTAATAATTTGGGTATCCTTCCTAGGCAAAATCGATATTTCGGATGTGCTTACGCTGTCGGTTTTGTCGTTTGGGATCATTCAGAGAAATTTCATCGACAAACGACCTGGTTTGGCCTCAATTTGCGTGCATCACGCCGAATGAGACCGGCGCATGAAACCCCATCAATATGACTATCCACCCTCAATAAAATCGATATTTTGGACTCAGTCGCTCGATATGTTTCTTCATTCAAAGTCGTTCAAGCAATATTGTAGATGATCAAGTCAAATTTGAGCCCGATTCACTTCGAAATGATTTTTTTGGAAATGTTTGGGTCACGATAACATGCGTATTAGAAAATACGGTCCCATGACATCAAAAACATGTGTCAAACATAGAAGAGATAAAAAATTGACGCAAACAAATATCTTGGCCAATCACAGTAAGAATCACAAGAACCAAACACAAACACTTTGGATCATTTATACAACTTTAATTGCTGGTATTAAATTGAGCAAGTTGTAGGATCATTTTGAATGTACTCTAATCCTAGCACAAATTTGCCATGTAGAATTACTTTTGGAGCGTAGAATAGTTTTCTCATTTGATTATCATCAATGGCCTCGCATTTATTTAGGAAAGAAAAGCCATAATGTGGAAAGATGAAGAGTCATTGTGTGCCTCTTGATGCATGATGTCAAAAGAATTACTTTCAAACGCCACTTCATTCCTGAAAAGATTCATCCTGACAAGTTCACTAAACTGTATAGTTAGAAGGATAAAATTATGATAGCAAGGATCATAAATACTTGTCATCTATTTCAAATTATTATTCATTATTTATCAAATTTATATAATCAAGAGCCTTTGTTTCTGCATAGAGGTCTAGAAAATAGACCTAAAACTAGATTATATGCTATTGTAGTATGGAGCTTAAGTAGACTCATTGTCGACAAAACTCCTAGTAAGATTTAATACTTTTAATTAATGATGGAATATATGTTAACAGGTGGAAGTTCTCTTCACTCTACCTCAGAGAGCTGCTTCCCAAGCTCAATGGTGTTACAACTAGTAAAGAAGTTTGATGAGAATCTTCAACCAATTCGTATAAGTAAGGAACATAGACTGGTATAATGTAGGCTAGTTTGGTAGAAACACTTGCGTGATGATCGAAATGGGGTTGACCCATTATGAGGAACTCATTGGAATGGCGATTTACTTTGGAGGTAATCACAAAATCCTTCTGAACAGTAATGAGACCTAAGTTGTGTAACTTCCAAATGTATAACTAATGAGTACTATTGAACTTATCAACATTAAACTACTAAATTCACAGATGATAGGCTTACTCCATTACACCCATAAGGACCATTTAGCAGTTGAGTTTTCATGTTACTTAAAATTCATTTTTGGATAAGTGACATAAGCATTACCATCTATATGTAGTATTATATTTATATTAACACTAGATGTCAAATGTAAGATAAAATAAAAAAAAAAGAGGAAAAAAATGACAATTGAGCCCACTAAAGTGTTTGAGCTAGTATACTAAATAAAAGAAAAAAAAATTCATAATAAATCAAAATGTGTCTAAAATTAGGGTAAATAAAACAGAAAGCTAAGCCACCAACAATGCAGAGAAAAAGTCTAGTAAGCTAAAAATTTTAAAAAAAAAATTGTTACCACTAAGGATGGTTTTTCATAAGTAGCATCCTTGGCTCATACAAGTTTTCATGACTTGCTCAACTCCTATGATTACTCCTTTTTTTTTTTCCTTTCATTAAATAAATGGTTTTAATGGATTTTAAGTTAATTTTTATTGATTCCATAATTTATGCATTTGTTTTTTTCAGCTATAAATTCATAGTATTCTTATTTGAGTGCTAATGACTACTTTCATATTGTCAAAAAAACTTTTTCTCTATTCCACCATACAAAATTAATATTTTCTTTCCATACTTTTATATAATATGCTTTCCTTATATTTAAAGTAATGATTCCATTATAAATCATATGCTATCACTTTTTATCCCTAATAACTAGGCATGTGTTGATTAGCTTTTGGTAATTTTGGCTCAATGAATTCTATATTCCTAAAAGTTTAGTATGGCTTTATCAGAGCCCATAGTTAGTAGCAACATCAAATTTATATTGGTATTTGCTTAACTCATCAATAAAATAGTATAATAGTTGGTGCATAACATAAAAACACATCAAGGAGACCCATACCAATAAGGTTGGTAACTTCACTTCATGATGATGATAAAATTCATTTTTAATGAGAATTAATTAAGTTTAGGTCATAAAAATCTTGATCCTCACTATACATATAAATAACAATACTTTGAGCTAGCATCACCCTTTGCTCCGTCAAGTTATTAGGCACTAATGTGCTTTAAGTCAATGCAATAACATAACTTTATTTGGGGAATAACCACTATTTAGATAATGATAATTTGTTAAACATGAAAATTATGAGATCATAAGCACATAGATTAACCATGGGAACACTTAAATTAAACACTACAAGAGAGATAAATGGAAAAATATAAATGTTTAAAATACCCCCATCATCTTTGTATGGTAATAACTCCTTTCTATGACCTAACATGATGTTGTTTAGATAAGATATCACTAGAGTGGGTTGAAAGTGTTTATGTAGGAGGGTGAGTTTAGCCTAATAAAGTAAATGAGGATATGTGAAAGCATTTTTTGCATTAGAGAAGTGAGACTGAAGTTATCCAAAAATCCCATGTTTAACTTGGTCAGGGGTGTCGAAATGGGATTGATTCTGTTTGGGTTAAAGTAAAGATATGTCAAAATAAAGCCAAAATTTGTATACAAATGCATTAATAGTGTCTCATAATATAGTTAATTGTTGCATCTAACTTAATAAAGCCTCATTATTTAAGAAGTTTATGATGATCCATAAATCTACTTAAGCAGTTGTTAAATGGTTTTTGAACATCAACTAACATTTCTGCAACATATTAGTAATGTTCTACTAACTTTTCCTCTTCTAGTTATCACATAATAAACATATCATATACTTTCATGAAATTAGAGCATCACATAATTATTTTAGACTTATATAAGCAACATCTCATGCTATAGATTATTTGATTAGATAAATTGATTTGAATAGGTAGCATTCATAGTTTGAATAGTAATTGACTAAGTAAATTTGTTGATCTTGGAGATGTATGGTTCTAGACAAATGCCTTGTAACATAATTAAAATTTTTCATGAACGCTATATATCCCATGGGTACCATTTTCATACAATAGCTTGAGTAAGACTAAGTTAATCATTTTTGCTTGAAATCTTTTAACTGATCAATAATAATATCTAAATGCATAAATTATTTCAGTAAGTTGTTTAAAATATGAAAAAACCTAGGAAGCTAACTTGCCCACTCTATTATAGTCAAAATTTTCATTCCTCATCCTCAAATGACTTTTTTTCTAAGACAACTTAAAGATGATAAAAAATAGAGTTAAAAACTCACTTACCCCTCATGACTATAAGTATTCTTAGAGTGCCCCTTAGATGACTAATGCCATGCATATATAAGAGTGATGAGAATAAGAAACTATCAGTGAAGTTTTACAAGGTCAATGTTCTACAGTTTAATAATTTTAAACTCTAACTTTTTTTCTTTTAAGTTTTAACATAATTTAGATTTTTTAATCTAGACTATCCCATTAAAAAAAGCTTTATAACATAAATAATAAGTATNGGCTGTGGATCATATAGGTTGAAGTTGATCACATAAAACGTAGTGGTGAGTAGTAGTGACGTCCGTGAATTGCTTGGTTGGAGTGCGGGAGGTTGGGGGGTAATCGTGAGCTGCACAAGGTGTGAACCACGTAGACCGTAGTGACAAATATTTGTCACTTCCGAAGGTAATGGGAGTCAGAATCGGGAGCTGCATGAGCGTATGCGGGGTGCCTCAATACACGTTCATTTAGAAGCATTGTTGCACCGTTTTTGGGGTGACATTTTGGTGCTCCAGATGATGCTCACTTTTTTTTTTTTTTTTTTTTGCTTTGTGACTCAGCGATGTCAGTTATCGCTTCGCGCGGTGCTTTGTCGCAAAGAGTGGGCGACAACATATTGTGATAAGCAGCGATTGGCAGGTGGTGGTCGGTGATTGGTGGCTACTGGTGGTCGGTGGTGAAGTGGTGCTGAACTTTAACTCATTCTCCAAGCATCAAGCTCCCTCCCTCAAGCTTCAAGCTCTCTCTTGAAACCTCCAGCTCCCTCCTCCACTCATCATAAGAGTAGCAGGGTTCTGTTCATAGAGTTTTTGGTGCAATTAATGCTAGAAATGAACCAATTTAATCAGACGAATCAAAGTGCATCCTTCAATCAAATTTAAAAAAAAAATAAATTTAGGTGCTTCGATTTATGTGTCATCGACTGCTGTACAAAAATATAATAATATGAGTGTTCTCCGTAGGTAAAATTGGAGTTTCGTACAGGTTCCCACAGTCCGTTTTGCAATCCGAGATTGTTTGGATGAATTCATTGACGATCAAGCTAATTTGGCCTCAATTTGCTTGCATCGTGTCGAATGAGATCTGTGCCTGAAACCTTAATAATTTGGGTATGCTTCCTAGGCAAAATCGATATTTCGGATGTGCTTACGCTGTCCGTTTTGTTGTTTGGGATCATTCAGAGAAATTTCATCGATAAATAACCTGGTTTGGCCTCAATTTGCGTGCATCGCGTTGAATGAGACAGGTGCATGAAACCCCATCAATATGACTATCCACCATAGGTAAAATCAACATTTTGAACTCAATCGCTTGATATGTTTCTTCATTCAAAGTCGTTCAAGCAATATTGTAGATGATCCAGTCAAATTTGAGCCCGATTCACTTTGAAATGATTTTCGTGGAAATTTTTGGGTCACGAGAACATGCGTATTAGAATATACGGTTCCATGACTTCAAAAACACGTGTCAAACATAGAAGAAATGAAAAATTTACGAAAACAAATATCTTGGCCAATCACAGTAAGAATCACATGAACCAAGCACAAACACTTTGGATCATTTATACAAAACTTTAATTGCTGGTATTAAATAGAGCAAGTTGTAGGATCATTTTGAATGTACTCTAATCCTAGCACAAATTTGCCATGTAGAATTACTTTTGGAGCGTAGAATAGTTTTCTCATTTGATTATCATCAATGGCCTAGCATTTATTTAGGTAAGAAAAGCCATAATGTGGAAAGATGAAGAGTCATTGTGTGCCTCTTGATGCATAATGTCAAAAGAAATTACTTTCAAACGCCACTTAATTCCTGAAAGGATTCATCCTAACAAGTTCACTAATCTGTACAGTTAGAAGGGTAAAATTATGATAGCAAGGATCATAAATACTTGTCATCTATTTCAAATTACTATTCATTATTTATCAAATTTATCAATATTTAAGTATCATAATCTCGAATCCCTTTAAGTCATGAGATTCGTATAATTCGTAGACTCATATAATCCGGGAGAGATTCTAAAGAAAGTGAAAAAAAGTTGATGATTTTATATTTTTTGGGGGTGTGCAATTGAGAGAGAGAGAGAGAGAGAGAGAGAGAGAGCGGTCTCTTATACNGAGAGAGAGAGAGAGAGAGAGAGAGAGAGAGAGAGAGAGAGAGAGAGAGATGGAAGAATAAAAAACCGTTATCCCTCCTTCCTTCTTATTTATATAATCAATAGCCTATGTTTCCGCATAGAGGCCTAGAAAATAGACCTAAAACTAGGTTATATGCTGTTGTAGTATGAAGCTTAAGTAGACTCATTGTCGATAAAACTCCTAGTAAAATTTAATACTTTTAATAAATGATGGAATATGTGTTAACAAGTGGAAATTCTCTTCACTCTACCTTAGTGAGCTGCTTCCCAAGCTCAATTGTGTTACAACTAGTAAGCAAGTTTGATGAGAATCTTCAACCAATTCGTATGAGTAAGGAACATAGACTGGTATAATATAGGCTAGTTTGGTAGAAATGCTTGCGTGATGATCAAAATGGGGTTGACCCATTATGAGGAACTCATTGGAATGGCGATGTACTTTGAAGGTACTCACAAAATCCTTCTGAACAGTAATGAGACCTAAGTCGTGTCACTTCCAAATGTATAACTAATGACTACGATTGAAATTGTCAACATCAGACTACTAAATTCACAAATGATAGGCTTACTCCATTACGCCCCATAAGGACCATTTAGCAGTTGAGTTTTCATTTTACTTAAAATTCATTTTTGGATATACACAAGGTTGTAAGAAATACCATTTTTATTGGAAAATCTGAGGAACCCTTTTACTTTTGATTGGTAGAAAGTGACATAAGCATTACCATCTATATGTAGTATTATACTTATATTAGCACTAGATGTCAAATGTAAGATAAGATAAAAAGAAACAAGAGGAAAAAAATGACGATTGAGCCCACTAAAGTGTTTGAGCTAGTATACTAAATATAAGAAAAATTTTCAAAATAAATCAAAGTGTGTCTAAAATTAGTGTAAATAAAACAAAAGGCTCAGCCACCTACAATGTAGAGAAAAATTCTAGTAAGCTAAAATTTTCTTAAGAAAATTGTTACCACTAAGGATGCTTTTTCATAAGTAGCATCCTTGGCTCACACAAGTTTTCATGACTTGCTCAAGTCCTATAATTACTCTTTTTTTTTGTTCCTTTCATTAAATAAATGGTTACGCAGATTAATGGATTTTAAGTTAATTTTTATTGATTCCATAATTTATGCATTAGTTTTTTTGAACTATAAATTCATAGTATTCTTATTTGAGTGCTAATGACTAGTTTCATATTGTCCAAAAAAAACTTTTTTTCTATTCCACCATACTAAAATAATATTTTATTTCCATACTTTTATATAATATGCTTTCCTTATATTTAAAGTTATGATTCCATTATAAGTCATATGCTATCACTTTTTATTCCTAATAATTAGGCATGTGTTGATTAGCTTTTGGTAATTTTGGCTCAATAAATTCTATATTCCAAAAAGTTTAGTATGGCTTTATCAGAGCCCATAATTAGTAACAACATCAAATTTATATTGGTATTTGCTTAACTCATCAACAAAATAGTATAATAGTTGGTGCCTAACATCAAAACACATAAAGGAGACCCATAACAATAAGGTTGATATCTTCACTTCATGCTGATGATAAAATTCATTTTTAATGAGAATTAATTATGTGTAGGTCATAAAAATCTTGATCCTCACTATACATATAAATAACAGCAGTTTGAACTAGTATCACCCTTTGCTCTGTCAAGTTATTAGGCACTAATGTGCTTTAAGTCGATGCATTAACATAACTTTTTTTGGGGAATAACCACTATTTTGATAATGATAATTTGTTAAACAAGAAAATTATGAGATCATAAGCACATAGATTAACCATGGGAGCACTTCACATAAACACTACAAGAGAGATAAATGGAAAAGTATAAATGTTTAAAATACCCCCATCATCTTTGTATGGTAATAACTCCTTTCTATGACACTAACATGATATTGTTTTGATAAGAGATCACTAGAGTGGGTTGAAAGTGTTTATATAAAAGGGTGAATTTAGCCTAACAAAGTAAATGAGGATATGTGAAAGCATTTTTTGCATTAGAGAAGTGAGACTGAAGTTATCCGAAAATCTCATGTTTAACTTGGTCAGTGGTGTCCAAATGGGACTAATTATGTTTGGATTAAAGTAAAGATATGTCAAAATAAAGCCAAAATTTGTATACCAATGCATTAATAGTGTCTCATAATATAGTTAATTGTTGCATCTAACTTAATAAAGACTCATTATTTAAGAAGTTTATGATGATCCATAAATCTACTTAATAAGTTGTTAAATGGTTATTGAACATCAACTAAAATCTCTGCAACATATTAGTAATGTTCTACTAATTTTACCTCTTCTAGTTATCACATAATATACATATCACATACTTTCATGAAATTAGAGCATCACATAATTATTTTAGACTTATAAAAGCAACATCTCATGCTATAGATTATTTGATTAGATAAATTGATTTGAATAGGTAGCATTCATAGTTTGAATAGTAATTGACTAAGTAAATTTGTTGATCTTGGAGATGTATAGTTCTAGACAAATGCCTTGTAACAAAATTAGAACTTTTCATGAACGCTATCTATCCCATGGGCACCATTTTCATACAATAGCTTGAGTAAGACAAGTTAATCATTTCTATTTGAAATCTTTTAAATGATCAATAATAATCTCTAAACGCATAAATTATTTCATTAATTTATTTTAAAATATGAATAAGCCTGGGAAGCTAACTTGCCCACTCTATTATAGTCAAATTTTTCATTCCTCATCCTCAAATGACTTTATTTCTAAGACAACTTAAGGATGATATAAAATAGACTTAAAAACTCACTTACCCCTCATGATTATAAGTATTCTTAGAGCGCCCCCTGAGACGACTAATGTCATGCATTGTAGGAATGATGAGAATAAGAAACTATCAGTGAAGTTTTACAAGGTCAATGTTCTACAATTTATTAATTTTAAACTCTAACTTTTTTTCTGTTAAGTTTTAACATAATTTAGATTTTTTAATCTAGACTATCCTATTAATAAAGCTTTATAACATAAATAATAAATATAATATAGAAAGGATTCAATCCTTGGGCATTGAAAGCAACATATATATATATATATACATATATATCTTATTCATTTGAGTAATATCAGACACAATCATGTGCTATATTCGTATTGAGAAATGTTACTCATTAAATATCATCATTGTGATTTTCAGGGAGAGAACCAACATCTTTTTTTAAGGGGTTAAACTATCCTATAGACTTAACATGGGAAGGGCTAGGGCAATAAAAAACAAAGTTATATTTCTCGAGGGTAAAAACTGACATTTCAGAAATAAAAAAAGACCAAAATTTTCTCCCATTTAAGCAAAAAAAATCTAAATTTGAGTAGGGGCAAATGCCCCCTAGAACCCACATAGGCCTGCCTTTGATTTTACAAATCTTACTCAATAACAAGAAGCTTGCCAAGGGGGAGATGGCATGGAAAGGTTTTATTATGCAAATTTCCTTGAAATTAATGAAAATGCCTCATGTGTATTTCAAGTGTGATAAAATTTATACAATTGTGACAGCCTAAGAGGTTCTATCCTTGTGGACATTAGTGCTCAATTGACTGCTCAAATATTTTGGTGATGGTTTAATATACAATATCGACAAAGAAAACCTATCGGAAGGGCTTGATAGCCTAAATAAGAATAAACTCCTTATAGACTTTTTGGGATGACCTGGTTCTATGAGATAATTAAACAAGAATGACCCTAACTTAAATTAAAAAGTCAAGCAAAAAATGTTGTGATATATATGTAAAGTGTTTTAATGATAAATATATTTTCCTTGGAATTCCAAAATTATGTGTGCTTATAATGGAGCAATGCCAAGGTTACTGACTGTAATGAGAGTTATACAAAAAGCAATACAATTTTGATATTGAAGTTGTATAGAATGGTGCGGGCCAAAGTGAACATCTTATATAGCATGATTTCGATCATTATAATTAGTGTTGTAAATGAACAAATGCACTCGATGAATAACTCAAACTCGGCTCGATTAAGACCCCATCTTGTTCGTTCAAATTAATAAATAAATAAGCTTGAAATTTAAATGAGCTAAACATTAAAATAGTCAAATTTGTTCATTTATGTTCACAAACAAACTCGTTTGTTATTCAACAACTAACTCTGTAAATACTCGATATTAAGTGCTTTATATATGATCTATTATTTAAATAAAATTTAATTAACTAGAATTTATTTAATTAATTAGTATATCAATAATATTTTTTTACTTACATATTAGTATATCAATAATATTTTTTAATTAATTATTAATTATATATTTATTTTGTTAAATCTTAGATGTTAGATGTGAAAATATAAAAGAATTTTGTGGTATGTATGAAATGCCTCATAAAATTAATTTTAAAGCCCCGTAAAATTCACTTTCCCTCTAGTCTCTCATTGTTTCATGTTTTCAAGTTTCACTCGAAACATAGGAAACCCCAAGTTGTTAGGGTGTGCAAATATCGAAGGCAACGACGAGATTGCGGTGTGCATGAATCCCTAAAATTGTAGTATCTCATACATCTTAATTTTCCACTCTGCTAATAAATTTAACCGATTTGTAAGTGGTGTTGAGAAAGTGCAATGCACTTATTGTAAGTTGTATATGATTAAGAATAAGAATGATGCAATAACTTAATATTGAAGACACCTACAAAATTGTCCAAAAATGCTAGTAAAATGGCAGGTGCATATCACTATGGGAAATCTAACACCTATATTTGAATCTGAGAGTTAGTTGTAAACTTGAAAATATGAGTATGATCATGTTAAAATATGAGAGATTGCGTCTCACATGATCAAGATTCATGAATTATCTTTCATTTTTATAAAGTTACAATCAATAAATTAGTAGTTGCGACCAGATTTGTAAAATCAATTATTGATATTTTATATGAAAATATGGATGCTCGTTAGAATTTTTAGCACGTTTGAACACTTGTTCACTTCCTATAAACAAATCAAGTTCAAACATTAACAAATTTAAACAAATCAAGTTTGAACAATATGTGAAAGTTCGACACAAGCTCAATCCAAACATAAACAACTTATAATTTTATCAATCCAAGTCCGAACTATGATATCACCGGCTCGGTTCGAATTGATTGCACCCTGATTACAATTAATATTGTAGCTTGACCTCATTTAACATGAACGAAGTAAAAGTTGTTGCTCCTATGAGGATTACAAGGATGATACTTCTAGAAGATAAAAGGGGATATCAAAGTACATATTCCCATATTAAAAGTAGCTGATATGACACAATGCATTTTTTGGTGTCGCATATAGTTTTTTTTTAATGAAAACTTCATAATTACGTGTACTTGTAATGGAGCACTCATAAATTATAACGGATGACTCTGCAAAATTTTGTAAATAACTAATTACATATGTGAGAATTGGTCTTACATAGGATTATTTAAGAGAGATAAATAATGACTTATATAGTATATGACATCAGTCGTTGGTAAATATGAGAACTAATGATAGAATAATAGTTTAAGCTTCAAGAGTGTAGCTAGCTTTACTTGTAAATTTTGATAAAGGCCAAAATGAGAACTGTAAATTGGGGATCCATGAACCTAACCTCAGTCATGAATCAAATTTCTTCTTTCAAAGTCTGGTAAATGAAAAATCTCAAATTGTTAGACCAAAGGCCCGTTTGGGGCAGCTTATTTGGTGCGATGACGTTTTGAAAACGCGCCCGACCTGTTCGGGTAAACTGCATTTTGCCAGTTTATGTGTTTTCAAAACTCTGAAAATAGTGTTTTCAGACCGCACATATCTAGGTGCGGTGACAGCTTTCTGGCAGCGGTATGACTTTTTCAAAAAAATAAAAATTTGTAATAGCCACCACACTTAGCTTATCAGTGGATTATTTTTAATCAGTTTATGAGCAGATTATTCAATAAGCTGCACTGCCCCAAACAGACCCTAAAACTAATCTAAAATAAATGAGCTTCTTTAAGTTATGAGAAAACTGCAGAAGCCCTTTTTTTTTTTTTAATTTACATACATACAACACAGATTTTATGTATTTACACATCTGATGTTTATATTTATAATTTTTTATGTTATAAATCTATCCATGAAAAGTGTAATTCACTTCTAAGAAGAAATTAATAGTAATATGTTTGATGTAATATTAAAGATTTGAGTGTTATGCAAGCATATATGAAAATTTAGATGTGTTTGTAATTATTTAATAAATGTCTTTTTCGAACTTAGATAGATTCCTCTAATTTCATGAATTTGTTTAAGGTTCAGAAAATAAATTCAGGAGACAATAGGAATATTTTACTCTGAATAGACAGTACATTAAATAAAGTAAATAATTCTATCTCAAGTTATCTTGCTATAATCAAACAAGGTCAGAGAGGGCATTCAACTTCTTGACAGGCCTATTAAATATTTAACATTTTGATCTTCTAAGGCATGCAGGCTGGTGATGCCTTCTTTGATTGTCGCTTATGTTATTTGTAAGTGAGGTTTGGGTCTTCATCATCGTAGTGCATTTGCTGTGGTTATTAGTTAGATTTTAGAGGTTTGTTTAAAAAAATAAAATTTTGTCATTGTAGAGTTTTTTAACTTTTCTAATTAATTAATAATAGAAAAAAGTTTGCATTTTAAAAAATTTAAAAACAGTTACTCATGTCTGGGTCAAAGAATTGCTAAATATTTGTGGATAAATAAAAAAATAATAATAATACAGCAAATGAGACCTACTTTTGATACATATATATATATATATAT
>JXCR01113971.1:271124-353322 GCA_002079205.1 Phalaenopsis hybrid cultivar | reverse complement strand
TATATAAATATATATATATATATATATTTATTTATTTATATATATATATATATTATTAATCTAGATTTGTTCTTGTATCATGCACGAGGAATAGAACACACATAGAGGAGAAGAAACTATGGGCCTTTTGAGGATCAGATAATCCTTTTTTTTTCCTACACAATCCTTTTTATTTATAGGTGTTGGTCCTTCTAAATAGACATGCCATATCGTTTAAAATAGAAAATCTAGCCAAAAGGTTTTCGATGAGACCCTATATAATTTCAACTCAAACGCTCTCTTGTGATTGTAAAGCATGAGAAATAGTATCTTCTTTGAGTACTCCTTTTGCCTTTGTCTTGAGTGTGATTTTGGACCCTTGAACCATCTGTTGCCAACTTTGAGTTGTCCTATCTTGAATCTTAGGGTTGAACATGTGATATTAGAAGTTGATCCTTGGTTGACCAATTATTTTGATCTTGCGATTTGTCGGCTGGTTAGGTAAGCGCAACCTATGTTAATGATTTATGCATTGGTAATAGTCGCCTAACTTTGGGGTTCACTAAACTCTAGTTCAGTCTCCCTAAGGTGCCAGCAAACCACCATGCTTTCTTTGCTCCAAATGGCCGGCTATCGTCATTTGGTATCTGCTTGCGACAACCCTTGGGTTATTTGAAGAAATCATCTGATCGCCCGATTATTTGATTATGGTGATTGGTTTCATGATTGTTTGAGAAGCCCAACCTCTTTTTGGAGAGGGGGCAAACTCTCCCTAATCCCAACGTGAATTGTATGTTTTAATAAGCTAGCATGGCATTTATCCCAAAATATCATTATTTTAACTCTCAAGAAACACAACATATCTTTTCATGCATAGCTAAGATGACATATATGCAAAAATTGAAGCTTAAGCATTATGACACGTAAATACGTAAGTATTGACAGCGCTTTAAAAAACTTCGTTGAAGTTCCAAGATAAAACAAAAAAGAATGAAAGTGCAAAGAATATGGGAAGCCACAAAACAAAGAGAAGTTCTTGTAGAAGTTGAATATGTGACCGTGCAAGCATCTCATTGTATTAGGCTTGTAGCTAGACTTGGCTCTTATCATTCACAATAAAGAGGAATTTAAGACTTCACACGCCTGCCAATTTCGTGCTTGAAATAAATGAATTATTAATTTATTAAGTTACTTATTTAGAAAAAAAAAAACTGCTGTCTAAATTAATGTAATCCACTCTATTGTTAGAGTGTAAAAAATTTTTGCTTTTCCTTAACTAAAGGAGTGGGAGTGCGTCGCTTGTATTATTGATTAGGCCTCTTGTCCTTGTGGCAGAAAGTACTGAAAAAAAAACATAATGAATTATGAGCATTTGAGTCCATCAACGGCAACAAAGACTTTAAGGTCGAAGAGACGATGGTAACATAAAGACTACAATCATTTGATAAAAATTTGATGATGGCAATCTAACGATGAGAGTACAATCACGACAGTCATGTTTCAACAATGGGATGTTGAAATGCATATGAAATGTATTTTATTTGTCGTTTTATTTTCTCCTATTTATATGTTTATGTTACACCTTCTTTTGAAGGTTTTGATGTTGTGTTGCAGGACTCGAGGAAGGAGATCTGATGGAGTTCAAAATATCTAAAAAAGGAGGTACCCAAGGAGGATTTTCTCTATTAGATTTGGTCAAAATACAAAGCAACTGGAAAGTAGGCACCAGACTACCAACACCTAGATACCAGGATTGGGTGCTTTAGTGTCCAATGCAGGATCAAAACATGTGCAAGACAGAGTTATTGGAAAGTATGTGCCACTATGCTACTGGGAACTTAGGCACTGCCTGTAATGGTCTTGTTTCAGTTACAGGAGGGAGAGAGGAAATGAAGAATAGGAGAATAAGGAACAAGGAGTCGGGCGAGAGATAGTCAAAGAAGAGGAAGCAAGAAGTAGAGGAGGAGAGGAAATAAAGCGGCTTGGAGTTGAAGAGAGGAATTCACCTTATAAATTGGAAATCAGACAATAAGGCAATCAGAGAGCAGAGGGTTAGGGCAGAGGCGGGAGCTAAAGGAGAAATGTACGCAAAGAAGCGACGTGAGGGTAAGGGCAGAGGCGGCGCCTTTGTTGACGAAGGAGTCAGCGACGTCGTTGTCTTGCGAAGAAGGAGCTGCCTTGCGTGCGGTTGGGCAACTGCCTTTCTCAGAGCTGCTCGTACTTCTCCTACATAATGAAAGCCATTTATTAATTGTCATTTTAAAAATTAAGAGTCAAAATAAATATGAGAAAATCAATTTCTGACTTACATTCACATGCTGAGGCGCCTAATCACCAGTACCACTTATGGTTTTCTGAAGCATGATTAACAACAAAAATAATCAGAAGCAGTATACACAAGTAAAAGGAAGAATGTGCAAAATCTAAACATGAAGCATATTGTAATTATGTCTAAAACAAAAACAAAATACAAGCAAGTATGACATACGTAGCAAAGCAAAGAAAACATTCATGGATATATTTGTTTTAAATTTTGTCTCTTAGCGTAAAGTCACTCGTCTACTTTAACATAATTCTAAAATAACTTACTTTTATACTTCTTTTATAAGCTAACATTCTGCACCATAAAGCACTGCAAGCCTCACGGTCGTCTTAAAAAATTCATGTTCAAGTTTAAGTAGTACTTTTCTTTGTACACTAGGTCTTATGCATTCCTTCACTTCAACCATCAAAGTTCAAGTGAAAATAAGCCTAAAATTTACACTAACATAAGCATAAGGTAACCTATTAAGCTTGGGGTTCTAACCTTTCGAGCTTGACCATTACTCTCAACTCACTCTTCTAATTTACATTAACATAACCTAAACCTAAAATGACAATAGATAGTGTTAAGACCTAAATAATGTTAAATATATCGAATGAGAGAATGAAGAAAAGGAGAAGGGGGAAGAGCTCTCTCCATAATTTTTCCAATCTAGAGTCTGCAAGCTCTCTCCATAATTTTTCCTAAACATAAATTTTTATATACATACCACATATGAATGAAAATAATGGTATGAATAGGCTTTCCTTCTTCAATATTTTCTTATAGGAGCAGAGTTGAAGGATGAGGGGAGTTTCGATGGTCTCTGTAAGAACGATTTGATCGTTCTCTCCCCAACTAGCTCTATTAGCGACTGTATCACGAATGTTTGCATAAGAAGGTGATGGTTTTGAGCTAAACTATAAGGGAGAGGGAAAGGGGATGGGGAAATGGGTGAGGGAGCTTGAGAGTGTTTCAGGAATAAGGGGAGATCAAGAGAAGAAGCACGAAGAAATGAAATTAAGGTTTAGGTTATCTGCATCAGTCAAATTTCGATGCTAACAAGTAAAGTTTTTTCTCCGTTTTATTCGACCTAACTTCGACGCCAACAACTTTTTGACACAAATCAAACGTAAAATCTACCTCAAAGATTTAAACTTAT
Source organism: Phalaenopsis hybrid cultivar (assembly GCA_002079205.1). Classification (NCBI taxonomy): domain Eukaryota; kingdom Viridiplantae; phylum Streptophyta; class Magnoliopsida; order Asparagales; family Orchidaceae; genus Phalaenopsis; species Phalaenopsis hybrid cultivar. The sequence goes on along the minus strand of JXCR01113971.1, from coordinate 349,879 downwards.
TATCCGCCGCTTAATATCCGCAAATCTGAGTCTAATATTTGCGTTCGAAAATTATGACGCAAATATGGAACACTAATTCCAGTTTCTCTTATAGTACTTAACTATTGAAGAATGTTGTGTTTGATTTCTTCTTCCAAATAAAATGTTATTTTTGATGTGTATAAACATGAGTAGTGAGTAGTTCTCTTATTCTCTCTTGCTTAGGGATGTAGGATTGGTTTGTGTGATATTTCTTATGTGAATTTGTGCTTAATCTTAAATGGTGATGTTAATACTTGTCATGAATTATGAAATTCGGAAGAGATCATAGTGGAACGATTATGTTAATCACATTAACTCAAGGGAACAGGGATAATGCCTCTAGGTTCGTGCAGACTTTTTGGGAGAAATTAATTCTTGGGGCTAGAAATTGGATTTAGGGAACTAAACCAAGTTTTCTTAGCCAAACTTCCTTAGACTACTGAGAGTGGGTGAGGAAGAGGGTTGCTCTCGTTTGTTGCCTACTTGTTGAATCATTCTTTCACACTTGATGTCACGCAAAACCATTTCGGGGGAGAACCTTTTAAGCATTTGAAAACTCTTAACTCTCCACTATTGTACATAGAATTTTTTGAACTTGATAACTTAGGGTTAATCACTTTAGTAAAATTACGAAAACATTAAAATTCAGACTAGAACTGACAATAGTTAACTAGAATTTGTTTTGTATTGGGATTCAGCTCATTCCCTGAGGGATAGATACCCGAAACTTTATTCCGAACACTATTAATATGATGTATATACTTGCATGAATCGTCAATGTTTGCCACACTTGGTTTGTACCAGATACTAATAGAAATCAATAATGATTACTACCATTAGTTAGAGGGTAGAGCTCTCAAATTATTTTAATCTCTATGCTCTTTCTAATTAGTTATCTTTCATTTATAGAATATGAGTTTATATATATAATTTTTTGGAGTGATTTTTTACTTATTTTTTGCAAAAATTACTAAATGTTGCATTCAAATATTAATTCATGTGAACATATACTATTCTTAAAGCATTTAAACATCTTAACAATTTTTAGCTAATAAAATGTTTTAATGCAAATGAATTTAATAAATTATCTTAATGCTAGGCATGATCAGTTAAGATGATTTTAATTAGAATTGACATAATTCATTGGATAATATTAAATTTGTTTGACCAGGTTCCAATATTATTAAAAATATTTTAACTTAGGGAAATTTACATACATATCACACAATTCGTATGTATTTACGTGTCGAACATTTACAATTAGATACTAGCATTTAACACTTTGATGTCATAAAACTATGCATTAAAACAAACATTTTACTTATGAAAAAATATTTGTTGTGTCCCGAAATATTCATAGTGGTGGAGTGATAATTTAATGTCTTAATATTGTATGCAAATTCAACCGACACAAATAATTGAAAAGTAGCAGGAGAAGACAATAGGTTTTTGTACATGAAAAAATCAGAAAAGAAAAAAAAATCACGAGACCTAGCTCAATCAAAATAAAATGTGAGTAGAAATGCTCTTTGTTTCACAACTTGGAGAGCGTTGTTATAGGTATATGACGCACAAACAATATAGATTTTAGGAACAAATGTCATATTCCAATTGCAATGACCGTAAGTAGTGGTGGTAGTTAATGATTGGCAGCGAAAAGTGTTGACAGTGGTTGGCAGCTACAGAATTTTGAAGTTGTCATCGTATCTCCAATACAACATTAGACATTACAGCAATATCTGACATATAACATTAGCAAGCAAGGGATGCCGACGACGACGAGCAAGGTTAGTGGTGGCCAAAAGTGGTTGGTGGCTATGAATGTCAAAAATTATTACTAGGTCTTCAATATAGCATCACTTGTTACTGATGTATTTGGAATATGATTTTAACAGCCAGGGCTCACCGACAACAGTGAATAGGGGTAGTTGGCGGTAATTGATGGTGGTTGACAAATGGTGATTGATAGAGGTCGGCGACCATAAGGGACAAAATTTATCACTATGTATTAAGTCGAAAACATGTTCTTCCCAATTATAAAATCATCATAATTGTGTTTTCTAATATGATTTGTGAGTAATTTTCTCGTTTCTCTTTTGGATTAGTATTGTCAGAATGATAGGATTAAATTGTTTCGTGTGATTCATTTCAAAATTCATATGCAGTACTGTGTTAATCTTGAAAACATAATTTACGTTCTACCGAGCTAGTAGAATAGTTAAAATACAGAGTGAACTATGAGATTCAGAAGAATAGTTATAGAAATCATTAGGTTAACCATATGGATTTAGGGGAATGGGGATATTAACTTTGAATTTGTGCAAACTAATAGGTCAAAAATGAATCATGGGATGTTCTTGGGATTTAGGAAACTAAACCAGTTTACCATCAAAACTTTCTTAAGCTCCCGAAAGGGAATAAGGAAAAGTGTGCTCCTTTTTTATGCTTAACATTTGACACACCTTTTTGAATCTAGAATTTTACATGACCCATCCAAAGGATAATTCTTTTGCACCTGAACTCATTTGAAACACCCACTTCCTTAGCATAAGTTTTTAGTACTTTAAGAAATTGGGATAGTAATTTTACTTAAAATCAGTTTTTGAAAATTCATGCTATTTCCAAAATCAGTAGGCTGAACTTTTTTCGTTTTAGAATTTACCTCTTTTCTTGTAGGATCGATACACGAAACACATTTATGGATATTGATTGTACGAAATGTATACATGTGTGATTCTCCTGTACTTCACACAATTTGGTTCGTATAAATTAACTTCCCAAAACACTCAATCAGGGAGCCCAAATTGACCCCCATTGATCGTAGAGATTTTCTAATGGTTTGAGGGTCTTAATGACCTCAAAATTGAGTGATTAGGGACGTTGGATTCCTCTCGTCGAAATGCTCCATTTGACTAAAAATATGTCAAATTTGGAGTTCATATGACTATTCAATTGATGAACTAAATCCTTCAAGTACACTTTAATGATTTGATTAGGGATTGATTGGACCTGAATTGATCGGGTACCACCAAGTTCATCTTGTCGAGATGGTAAGTTTGACTATAAACTTGCAGAAATTGCTGTCATGTATGATCTTGAGTTTGAATTTGGAGCATTATTTCCTAATAATATATCAAAATTCATGATAGATGATAAAAATATTTTTGATGACGCATCAGTAATGACAGTAATAATTTTATGAGAATTATCTGAATGATATTCTTGTAATAATTTTATGCGATATTGTTATTTAGACCCCCGATTAATGAACNTATATATATATATATTGTGTCTGTCGTGACTCTTTAGTTAGCAGTATTTGTAAGACCTCTAGGGTCACAGGTTCGATCCTAATGGAATTCTTAGGCACATGAGGTAATTGGAATACTCATCTAATTGCCTCAGCCAATCTTCTTAAAATAAATGAATGATGTCTCTATGAACAACTATATTTTCATTAAAAGCAAGTATTATTAAAGGGTGCTTTATTTGAAACTGCATACCAAGAAGCCAAGCTATAGCCAAAACTAGATTTTTTGGTGCAATTACCTACAAACCACCCGAAACTTGCTATTTAGAGATCGACTATCCTAGTTCATCCAATTTTTCAAGTTCTCACTCAAATATAAAAGTTTATAGTAAAATCTCAACCCACATTTTTCATTTATCAAATTCACAAAAATTTGATTGCGGCACGCATAAATACATCAATTTGCAAACTGAGAAATTGTTTTAAGAAAAAAATATGTGTAAAAAGTGGCGGTTTAAAATGCCACAAAGAAAATCACTTTTGTATTTTAAAATTGTGGCAGTGCTGCTACAACTTGTGGCGCAAATGAACTAGGATGGAAAATGTAGAGGTTCTAAACTGCTGCAAAATTTTGAGATGTAGTTTATACCGCGGCATTTGGTTTCTAAAACCGCTGAAAAAAGTTTATCCTACGGTAGTGCCAGCAGTCCCAAAAAAATCAACTGGGTGCTTTCTTTGTAAATATCAATATTTTAAGTGGTCTCTATATGTAATTATGTTTTATTATGTTTTTTAAACCTGCTAAAGAAACATCAAAATGAACTCATGGTACCACTATGATTTAAAAGAGAAAAAGAAAAAGCAGACAACTGGGTCCACACTTTTAATAATACCATTGTTTTAGTCCATGGCAAGTTTCTGTGCCCGAAGCAGCAGCTCCACTAGACTTGAGAAGGTTGGCTGTTGTAGAAGCCGTTTGTCTATAATTGCCATCAGACCCACCACCAGTTTTGGAAATGGCCACATCTTTGCCCAGATTCTTGCTTTTCATTCCAAAGTGGGCATATTGAGTAGCATTGAGAGCAATAAGGATCTCTCAAACAAAGTAAGAAAACAACAAGCTTCCCAATCACAAGCCATATTTTGAACTGATATTGATAGGCGATCCAGGTTCAAGATTTAGATTTTAAAACTTTAGCAATTGCGCTGTAGGCAGAAATGTATTATGCAACAAAATATGGAATGCTTTTTGTGTCAATTGTTCAGGAGTTACCCAAATTTCTCCGAATGAACTAAACAGTTTGTTCAATAAATATGCAATTCTCAAGGTTAGGAAGACTTATTGTGTTTGTTAGAAGATGAGCAAAGAAAGCCATTATTAGTTCTACCTTTGATACACCAAAGTATTCTTTCCTAAGTCTTAAAATGAGTTGTGCGTGGTAGAAGCTTTTGTTTAAGAACTGACTATTACATAATATCTGAATTTGTAGAGAGTCAGATAAAAAGGGAGTTGTTTTGGCTTCGAAAGCTGCTCATTGATATTAGAAATGCTCATGATGGTAACTTTATTCTTCATTGTGAAAATCAAATTATACTATTGTTATGCTCAAAATATATAAACATTAATGTTTTTTACATATATAACTTTTATAATTTTTCTACTTATCGCTCCCTATCGAACTCAAACTTATTACCTATCATCTTGTTGGTAACATCTATGTGTAAATAATAACACATTACTTGTCTTGCACCTAATAAATTAAAACTTGTTACCTATGACCACTGAACATTACATAAGAAAACAATTCTAATGCGTTAGATGATTCCACAAAAAAAGCAAATACAGAGAAAAGAGCAAGAGAAGGAATGGAGATTTAAGCTTTTAGCTATAAAAAGAAAAGACTCTTGTTGTAGAGGAAAGAAGAGAGGAAGAAGATCTTGTTGTAAGGAATGGAAGATGATAATAATAATAGCAACACTTTTTTAGCTGCCTCTTACTTTTTGACATAAAATCAGATATTTTTTGGGGCAATTACATACGGACCACTCGAAACTTGCTATTTACAAATCAATCAGCATTTTTCTTCTTTTTTTCAAATTCTCACTCACATATCAAAATTCATGGTAAAACCCAAACCAATATATTTCATTTTTTTCAAATTCTCGATAGTTTGATTGCGACAAACATAAATATGTCTATTCGTGTTAAGTATGGCTCATATACCAGGAATTTGGAGTCTCTTGGATTTGGAGAGGTGTGTCACCTAGGATGAAGAGGTGTGTCTCTTGGATTAGTGGGTTGGGGGGAGCGAGGACGTGTTTGTAAATTTATATGTGTTTTATCTATAAATAAATGTGTAACCTTATGGGTATGTAACTCGTTTGAAATAGTGAATTTGTCGTTCTGCTCTCGAGAATGTAGACATCTTTGCCGAACCTCGTTAAATCTTTGTGTTCTTCTGGTTTTGTGCCGATCCATGTTTTGCTTCGCCCTAAATTTCATAACAATTGGTATTAGAGTCAGGTTAGCTTCGAGTGAGGAAGAGATCGGTGCAGGAAGAAAGAAGAAGTTGGCCAGTGGTTTGCGGCAAGGCAGAGAGAAGATCGTTTGGCGTTCGGCATTCGAGGTCGCGACAGGCAGATCTATGGCATCTGCAGAGGTTATGTGACAGGAGACAGTAGTTTTGTTGACGGTGGCAGTAGAACGTTTGGCAGTTTCACGAATTTTGGGAGGCTGTGCGAAGCAAGAACCTGCGATATCAGAGGCGTGACGCAGAGTTCGCGACATTGCGCGCGAAGAAAAGAAGCATTCCACGGTCAAGGCTTCGGCTTCGTCCACTGTCTGCAACCAAAAGTTCACGCGGAATGGCGGCGCAGAAGAAGGTTCGCGGAAGAAGATCTGCGGCAGAGAGCGCGAGGGGAAGTTCGCCGGCGGTTACAACAGCAGTTCGCGGCGTTGGAACGCAGCGCTTCGGTTCGTTCGAGATGACAACAATTCAAGGCAGCAGGCAGTTACAAGAATCGCAGGTGGAGGAAGTGGAGAGGAAAATTCCTTTCTTTTTGGAATTTCTCGTGCTGAAAGAAGGATTTTGGAAGCAAATTGTTTTGTTGGAGCTCTGAGGACTGCAGCGAGAAGATGAAGAGATAGTCGAGCAGTGTTCACAAGTTTGTCGAGGAGTTGCGGCAGGTGCAGTTGCGACAGGTGGTGCTCGACCAGCGGAGTTCGCAAGTTTGTCGCAGAAGTTGCGACAGGTGCAGTTGCGCAAGGTGGTGCTCGACCAGTGGAGTTTGCAAATTTGTTGCTGGAGAAATTGCGACAGGTGGAGTTCGTGAATTTCGCAGATTGTTTGCAGGGTTGTCGCAGGAGAAATTGTGACCGGTGGAGTTTGACTGATGTTCGCAGTATTTCAGCCGAATTTTTGTGCGAACAGAAAATGTGTTTCGTGTGAAAATTTTGATTCAGGAATCACAGAAAACTGCGGGAAAATTACTGCAATTGATAGAGGAAATTTTAGGTTTATTTGAATTTATTTGTGGTGTGTTTTGTTTCAATATAAGACAGGAAAAGTTCACTGCATAATTAATTTCAAATGACAATATCTAGTGCAAAATCTGAGATAATGAAGTTAAATGAAACAGAGAACTTCGGATTGTGATAAACAATGATGAAAGATTTGTTGACACAACAAAGAATTTTGAAGGCATTACAAGTGAAACTTGAAGGTAATATTGATAAACTATTCAGGAGTACAGTTGTGTGTAGAGTTCACTCTGTTGGATCATATGATAAAAATGCAACAGATATTTTGACCAAGCGAGATATTTTCAACAAGTTCTTGCGTTACTTGAACTTGTTGAATGTGTGCAGTTGCTAGTTGGCATGGTTTCCCAACCCAATTGTGTAAGAAACTTCATGTTGTTTTTCTCCTAAGGGGCTGGATATTCGCAAGGTGGAGATTTTCTCCTAATGGGCTAGATATTCGCTAAGGTGGAGAATTGTTAGGTATGACTCATATACAAGGAATTTGGAGTCTCTTGGATTTAAAGAGGTGAGTCACCTAGAATGATGAGGTGTGTCTTTTGGACTAGTGGGTTGGGGGGAGCTAGGACGTGTTTGTAAATTTATCTGTGGGTTTTATCTATAAATAGATATGTAATCTTATGGATGTGTAACTCCTCTGAAATAGTGAATTGGTCGTTTTACTCCCAAGGATGTAGGCATCTTTGTCAAACCCCATTAAATCTCTGCGTTCTTATAGTTTTGTGTCGATTCATTTTTTGCTTCGCCCTAAATTTCATAGCAATTCAGAAGTTCAGAAAAATCATCTTGAGACGCTAATTGATAAATATCAATGTTTATGGTGGTATGTATGAGATTATCCTTTTTTTTTTTTAAACAGCTAACAAAACATTAAAACCAAAGCAGAAGCTCCACTAGACTTATTAAGGTTGGGTGTCATAGAAGCCTTTTGTCTATAGTTGCTATCAGACCCACCACTAGTTGAGAAGATGGCCTCATTTTGGCCCAGATTTTTAATTTTCAAGGAGGTCAAAATGAGCAACATTGAGAGGAATAAGGGTTTCTGAAACAAATTAAGAAAACATCAAGCTTCCCTATAAAAACTCACAAGGCATATATTGAACTGATAGTGAAAGGCAACCTATGATCAAGATTTAGATTTTAAACCCTTAAGAATTGCAATGTAGGTCGAAATGAATTTTAAAACAAAATTTGGAATGTATTCTGTGACAATTGCTCTAAATTCAACCAATTTTCTCAGCATGAACTTAACAATTTGTTCAACAAATATGCAATTCTTACGCTTTGAAATACTTATCGTGTTTATTTTTTATTTTGTTCTTTTAGGAGAAGATATCAATCGAATTTGTACGAATGAGTAATGATGTGTTTGCTTTTATTATGAAAAAAATTGGCAATACAAATATTGATTTGCCATCAATACGTATCTCAGAAAGCTCTTCTTCTGAAATTGCAATTTTTCAATAATTTTCTCAACCAAGCTGCATTACGAACACATAAAATGGTTTTTGGATTCCCATATAGAAAGAGCATGAATGGACTCAGTTTGTACACTCTTATTTAATGACAGTCTTCTTCGATAGCTGGTTTTGTTTTGGGCTGGTTTGACCACTTCGACAAATGGATTCAGTTCGACCATTTCGACAGGGGTGAAAAATTNTCTCTCTCTCTCTCTCTCTCTCTCTCTCTCTCTCTCTCTCTCTATGTGTGTGTGTGTTATGTCTGTCGTGACTCTTTAGTTAGCAGTATTTGTAAGACCTCTAGGGTCACGGGTTAGATCATAATGAAATTCTCAGGCACATGAGGTTAATTGGAATACTCATCTAATAGCCTCAGGCTAATCTTTTTAAAATTAATGAATGATGTCTCTATGAACAACTATATTTTCATTAAAAGCAAGTATTATTAAAGGGTGCTTATCGGAAACTGCATACCAAGAAGCCAAGCTATAGCCAAAACTAGATTTTTTGGAGCAATTACCTACAAACCACCCGAAACTTGCTATTTATAGATCGACTTTCCTAGTTCATCCAATATCTCAAGTTCTCACTCAAACATAAAAGTTCATAGTAAAATCTCAACCCACATTTTTCATTTATCAAATTCATAAAAGTTTGATTGCGGCACGCATAGATACATCAGTTTGCAAACTGAGAAATTATTTTAAGAAAAAAATATGTGTGTAAAAAGTGGCGGTTTAAAATGCCACAAAGAAAATCACTTTTGTATTTTAAAATTGTGGCAGTGCTGCTAAAACTTGTGGCGCAAATGAACTAGGATGGAAAATATAGAGGTTCTAAACTGCTGCAAAATTTTGAGATGTGGTTTATACCGCAGCATTTGGTTTCTAAAACCGCTGAAAAAGTTTATTCTACGGTAGTGCCAGCAGTCCCAAAAAAATCAACTGGGTGCTTTCTTTGTAAATATCAATATTTCAAGTGGTCTCTATATGTAATTATGTTTTATTATGTTTTTTAAACCTGCTAAAGAGACATCAAAATGAACTCATGGTACTACAATGATTTAAAAGAGCCACACAATCAAATACAAAGAAAAAGAAAAAGCAGACAACTAGGTCCACATTTTTAATAATACCGTTGTTTTAGTTCATGGCAAGTTTCTGTGCCCGAAGCAGCAGCTCCACTAGACTTTAGAAGGTTGGCTGTTGTAGAAGCCGTTTGTCTATAATAGCCATCAGACCCACCACCAGTTTTGGAAATGGCCACATCTTTGCCCAGATTCTTTCTTTTCATTCCAAAGTGGGCATATTGAGTAGCATTGAGAGCAACAAGGATCTCTCAAACAAAGTAAGAAAACAACAAGCTTCCCAATCACAAGCCATATTTTGAACTGATATTGATAGGCGATCCAGGTTCAAGATTTAGATTTTAAAACTTTAACAATTGCGATGTAGGCAGAAATGTATTATGCAACAAAATATTGAATGCGTTTTGTGTCAATTGTTCAGGAGTTACCCAAATTTCTCCGAATGAACTAAACAGTTTGTTCAATAAATATGCAATTCTCAAGGTTAGGAAGACTTATTGTGTTTATCACTATATTCAAAAGCTTTATAGTTGTTAGAAGATGAGCAAAGAAAGCCATTATTAGTTCTACCTTTGATACACCAAAGTATTCTTTCCTAAGTCTTAAAATGAGTTGTGCGTAGTAGAAGCTTTTGTTTAAGAACTGACTATTACATGATATCTGAATTTGTAGAGAGTCGGAAAAAAAGGGAGTTGCTTTGGCTTCGAAAGCTGCTCATCGATATTAGAAATGCTCATGATGGTAACTTTATTCTTCATTGTGAAAATCAAATTATACTATTGTTATGCTCAAAATATGTAAACATTAATGTTTTTTACATATATAACTCTTATAATTTCTCTACTTATCGCTTCCTATCGAACTCAAACTTATTACCTATCATCTTGTTGGTAACATCTATATGTAAATGATAACACATTACTTGTCTTGCAACTAATAAATTAAAACTTGTTACCTATGACCTCTGAACATTACATAAGAAAATAATTATAATGCGAGATGATTCCACAAAAAAAAGCAAATACAGAGAAAAGGGCAAGAGAGGGAATGAAGATTTAAGCTTTTAGCTATAAAAAGAAAAGACTCTTGTTGTAGAGGAAAGAAGAGAGGAAGAAGATCTTGTTGTAAGGAATGGAAGATGATAATAATAATAGCAACACTTTTTTAGCTGCCTCATACTTTTTGACATAAAATCAGATTTTTTTGGGGCAATTACATACGGACCACTTGAAACTTGCTATTTACAAATCAATCACCCTTTTTCTTCCTTTTTTTTCAAATTCTCACTCACATATCAAAATTCATGGTAAAACCCAAACCAATATATTTCATTTTTATCAAATTCTCGATAGTTTGATCGTGGCAAGCATAAATATGTCTATTCGTGTTAGGTATGGCTCATATACCAGGAATTTGGAGTCTCTTGGATTTGGAGAGGTGTGTCACCTGAAATGAAGAGCTGTCTCTTGAATTAGTGGGTTGGGGGGAGCGAGGGTCTGTTTGTAAATTTATCTGTGGGTTTTATTTATAAATAGATGTGTAACCTTATGGGTATGTAACTTCTCTGAAATAGTAAATTCGTCGTTCTGCTCCAGAGAATTTAGACATCTTTGCCGAACCTCGTTAAATCTTTGTGTTCTTCTGGTTTTGTGTCGAATCATGTTTTGCTTCGCCCTAAATTTCATAACAATTGGTATCAACGCCAGGTTAGCTTCGAGGGCGGAAGAGATCGGTGCAGGAAGAAAGAAGAAGAAGTCGCCCAGTAGTTTGTGGCAATGCAGAGAGAAGATCGTTCGGCGTTCGACATTCAGGGTCGCAACAGGCAGATCTGCGGCATCTGCAGAGGTTCTGCGACAGGCGACAGTAGTTTTGTTGGCGGTGGCAGTAGATCGTTCAACAGTTTCGTGAATTTTGGGAGGCTGTGCGACGTAGGAATCTGCGATATCAGAGGCGCGACGTAGAGTTCGCGACATCACGCGCGAAGGGAAGAAGCGTTCCACGGTCAAGGCTTCAGATTCGTTCACTGTCCGCAACCAGGGAGTTCGCGCGGAATCGCGGCGCGAAAGAAGGTTTGCGGAAGAAGATCCACGACAGAGGAGCGCAAGGGGCAATTCACCAGCGGTTACGCCAACAGTTCACAACGCTAGAATGCAGGGCTTCGGTTCGCTTGAGACGGCAGCAATTCACGGGAGCAGGCAGTTACGGGAACCGCAAGTGGAGGAAGTGGAGAGGAATATTCCTTTCTGTTATTTTGAACCTCAATTATTGAACTAAGGTAAAAGGACACTTTTGTAATGTGGTACCGCTCACCTACCACATGTCACCTACCGCTCACATACCGCTCACCTACCTCCCTCCTACCGCTCTCTTGCTTCTATAAATAGAGAGGGTGTGAGGCTTAGGAGGGCAAGGGAAGAGATCTTAAGCTATCACGAAGGAGGAGCAAAGGGAAGAGATCTTAAGCTATCACGAAGGAGGAGCAAAGGGAGAAGAGATCTTAAGCTACCACAAAGAAGGAGAGAATAGCTAGAGAGCTAGAGAGGAGGAGAGCATCTTGTGGCCTTGTATCAAGGTGTCGCTTGAGAGGGAGGTCGTAGAAGGAAGATGAGGGCTCATCTCTATGTATAAGCTATGTATTCTCCATTTCTTTTGCCTTAGTGAAATATTTGATTGATTCCCTCCCGTGGACGTAGATCCAGTTGGATCGAACCACGTAAACGATCTTTGTTTGCTTGTGTTCTTTTTCGTCTCATTTCTATGCCAGGAAGTATACATATCTCACAACACTTTCTTTTTGGAATTTCCCGTGCTGAAAGAAGGATTCTGGAAGCAAATTATTTTGTTGGAGCTCTGAGGACTGCAGCAAGAAGGTGAAGAGATAGTCGAGCAGAGTTTGCAAGTTTGTCGCAGGAGTTGCGGCAGGTGCAGTTGCATCATGTGGTGCTCAATGAGTGGAGTTCGCAAATTTGTTGCAGGAGTTGCAACAGGTGGTGCTCGATGAGCGGAGTTCGCAAGTTTGTCGCAAGAGTTGTGGCAGGTGATGCTTGACCAGTGGAGTTTGCAAATTTGTCGCTGGAGAAATTGCGACAGGTGGAGTTCGTGAATTTCGCAGATTGTTCGCAGGGTTGTCGCAGGAGAAATTGTGACAGGTGGATTTTGGCTGGTGTTCGTAGTATTTCAGCTGAATTTTTGCGCGAACAGAAAAGGTGTTTTGTATGAAAAATTTGATTCACGAATCACAGGCAGCTGCGAGAAAATTGCTGCAATTGACAGAGGAAATTTTAGGTTTATTTAAATTTATTTGTGATGTGTTTTGTTTCAATATAAGATAGAAAAACTCACAAGGCATATATTGAACTGATAGTGAAAGGCAACCTATGAACAAGATTTAGATTTTAAACCCTTAAGAATCGCAATGTAGGTCGAAATGAATTTTAAAACAAAATTTGGAATGTATTCTGTGACAATTGCTCTAAATTCAACCAATTTTCTCAGCATGAACTTGACAATTTGTACAATAAATATGCAATTCTTAAGCTTCGAAATACTTATCGTGTTTATCTTTTTTTTGTTCTTTTAGGAGAAGATATCAATCGAATTTGTACGAATGAGTAATAATGTGATTGCTTTTATTATGAAAAAAATTGGCAATCAATACGTATCTCAGAAAGCTCTTCTTGTGAAATTGCAATTTTTCTATAATTTTCTCAACCAAGCTGCATTACGAACACATAAAATGGTTTTTGGATTCCCATATAGAAAGAGCATGAATGGACTCAGTTTGTACACTCTTATTTAATGACAGTTTTCTTTGATAGCTGGTTTTGTTTTGGGCTGGTTTGACCACTTCGACAAATGGACTCAGTTCGACCATTTCGACAGGTGAGAAAAATTCGTCTACTTCGAATAGTGGGCTTAATTTAGAATTACTCGTTTAGAACCTTGTTTAAGTTTATAACCACACTTCGGGTATACAATGTAGAAGTAAGTTTAAGTGGATCGTAACTTTGAAAGCATTTCTCACACAATCACATCAAAATTAAATACATAATAAAAGAAAAACNAATATGCAATTCTCAAGGTTAGGAAGACTTATTGTGTTTATCACTATATTCAAAAGCTTTATAGTTGTTAGACGATGAGCAAAGAAAGCCATTATTAGTTCTACCTTTGATACACCAAAGTATTCTTTCCTTGGTCTTAAAATGAGTTGTGCGTAGTAGAAGCTTTTGTTTGAGAACTGACTATTACATAATATCTGAATTTGTAGAGAGTCAGATAAAAATGGAGTTGCTTTTGCTTCTAAAGCTGCTCATATATATTAGAAATGCTCATGATGGTAACTTTATTCTTCATTGTGAAAATCAAATTATACTATTGTTATGCTCAAAATATATAAACATTAATGTCTTTTACATATATAACTCTTATAATTTCTCTACTCATCGCTCCCTATAGAACTCAAACTTATTACCTATCATCTTGTTGGTAACATCTATATGTAAATAATAACACATTACTTGTCTTGCACCTAATAAATTAAAACTTGTTACCTATGACCTTTGAACATTACATAAGAAAACAATTCTAATGCGTTAGATGATTCCACAAAAAAAAACAAATACAGAGAAAAGGGTAGGAGAAGGATTGGAGATTTAAGCTTTTAGCTATAAAAAGAAAAAACTCTTGCTGTAGAGGAAAGAAGAGAGGAAGAAGATCTTGTTGTAAGGAATGGAAGATGATAATAATAATAGCAACACTTTTTTAGCTGCCTCATACTTTTTGACATAAAATCAGATTTTTTTGGGGCAATTACATACGGACCACTTGAAACTTGCTATTTACAAATCAATCACCCTTTTTCTTCTTTTTTTTCAAACTCTCACTCACATATCAAAATTCATGGTAAAACCCAAACCATTATATTTCATTTTTATAAAATTCTTGATAGTTTGAGGTATGGCTCATATTCTAAGAATTTGGAGTCTCTTGGATTTGGAGAGGTGTGTCACCTGGAATGAAGAGGTGTGTCTCTTGGATTAGTGGGTTGGGGGGAGCGAGAGCGTGTTTGTAAATTTATCTGTGGGTTTTATCTATAAATAGATGTGTAACCTTATGGGTATGTAACTCCTCTGAAATAGTGAATTCGCCGTTCTGCTCCCGAGGATGTAGACATCTTTGCTAAACTTCGTTAAATCTTTGCGTTCTTCTGGTTTTGTGTCGATTCATGTTTTGCTTCGCCCTAAATTTCATAACAATTGGTATCCGAGTCAGGTTTGCTTTGAGAGCGGAAAAGATTGGTGCAGGAAGAAAGAAGAAGAAGTCGTCCAGTGGTTTGCGGCAAGGCAGAGAGAAGATCGTTTGGTGTTCGGCATTCGGGGTCGCGACGGGAAAATCTGAGGCATCTGCAGAGGTTCTGCGACAGGTGACAGTAGTTTTGTTGATGGTGGCAGTAGATCGTTCGGCAGTTTCACAAATTTTGGGAGGTTGTGCGACTCAGGAATCTGCAATATCAGAGGTGGGACGCAGAGTTCGCGACATCACGCGCGAAGGGCAGAAGCGTTCCACGGTCAAGGCTTCGGCTTCGTTTTCGTTCACTGTCCGCAACCATGGAGTTCGCGCGGAATTGCGGCGCGGAAGAAGGTTCGCGGAAGAAGATCCGCGACAGAGAAGCGCGGGGGGAAGTTCGTCAGCGGTTACGGCAGCAGTTCGCGGAGCTGGAACGCAGGGCTTCGGTTCGTTCGAGACGGTAGAAATTCATGGGGGAAGGCAGTTACGGGAACCGCAGGTGGAGGAAGTGGAGAGGAATATTCCTTTCATTTTGGAATTTTCTGTGTTGAAAGAAGGATTCTGGAAGCAAATTATTTTGCTATAGCTCTGAGGACTGCAGCGAGAAGGTGAAGAGATAGTCGAGCAGAGTTCGCAAGTTTGTCGCAGGAGTTGCGACAGGTGGTGCTCAATGAGTGGAGTTCGCAAATTTGTTGCAGGAGTTGCGGCAGGTGCAGCTGCGACATGTGGTGCTCAACGAGAGGAGTTCACAAGTTTTTTGCAGGAGTTGCGGCAGGTGTAGTTGCGATAGGTGGTTCTCGACCAGTGGAGTTTGCAAATTTGTCGCTGAAGAAATTGCGACAGGTAGAGTTCGTGAATTTCGCAGATTGTTCGCAGGGTTGTCGCAGGAGAAATTGTGACAGGTGGAGTTTGGCTGGTGTTCGCAGTATTTCAGCCGAATTTTTGTGCCAACAGAAAAGGTGTTTCGTGTGCAAAATTTGATTCACGAATCACAGGAAGTTGTCGGAAAATTGCTGCAATTGACAGAGGAAATTTTAGGTTTATTTGAATTTATTTGTGGTGTGTTTTGTATTAATATAAGACAGGAAAAGTTCACTGCATAATTAATTTCAAATGACAATGTCTGGTACAAAATTTAAGATAATGAAATTTGATAAAACAAGGAATTTCAGATTGTGACAAACAATGATGAAAGATTTGTTGGCACAACAAAAAATTTTGAAGGCATTGCAAGTGAAACATGAAGGTAATATCCATAAACTATTGAGGAGTGCAGTTGTAGGTGAAGTTCACTCTGTCGGATCATATGATGAAAATGTAATAGGTATTTTGACAAAGCCAGGTATTTTCAACAAGTTCTTGCGAAACTTGAACTTGTTGAATGTTTGCAATTGCTAGTTGGCATGGTTGCCCAACCCACTTTTGTGTAAGAAACTCTATGTTGTTTTTCTCCTAAGGGGTTGGATATTCCTAAGGTAGAGATTTTCTCCTAAGGGGTTGGATATTCACAAGGTGGAGATTTTCTCCTAAGGGGCTAGATATTCGCCAAGGTGGAGAATTATTAGGTATGACTCATATACCAGGAATTTAGAGTCTCTTGGATTTAGAGAAACGAGTCACCTGGAATGATGAGGTGTGTCTCTTGGATTAGTGAGTTGAGGGGAGCGAGGGCGTGTTTGTAAATTTATATGTGGGTTTTATCTATAAATATACGTGTAACTAGGGCTGTCAAAAAAGCTCGTTGTTCGCGAACAGTTCGTGTTCAGTTCGTCAATGAGTTCGTGTTCGATTCGTTCGATAAGTAAACGAGACAAACACGAACACATTTTTTTCGTTTNGGACTGCAGCGAGAAGATGAAGAGATAGTCGAGCAGTGTTCACAAGTTTGTCGAGGAGTTGCGGCAGGTGCAGTTGCGACAGGTGGTGCTCGACCAGCGGAGTTCGCAAGTTTGTCGCAGAAGTTGCGACAGGTGCAGTTGCGCAAGGTGGTGCTCGACCAGTGGAGTTTGCAAATTTGTTGCTGGAGAAATTGCGACAGGTGGAGTTCGTGAATTTCGCAGATTGTTTGCAGGGTTGTCGCAGGAGAAATTGTGACCGGTGGAGTTTGACTGATGTTCGCAGTATTTCAGCCGAATTTTTGTGCGAACAGAAAATGTGTTTCGTGTGAAAATTTTGATTCAGGAATCACAGAAAACTGCGGGAAAATTACTGCAATTGATAGAGGAAATTTTAGGTTTATTTGAATTTATTTGTGGTGTGTTTTGTTTCAATATAAGACAGGAAAAGTTCACTGCATAATTAATTTCAAATGACAATATCTAGTGCAAAATCTGAGATAATGAAGTTAAATGAAACAGAGAACTTCGGATTGTGATAAACAATGATGAAAGATTTGTTGACACAACAAAGAATTTTGAAGGCATTACAAGTGAAACTTGAAGGTAATATTGATAAACTATTCAGGAGTACAGTTGTGTGTAGAGTTCACTCTGTTGGATCATATGATAAAAATGCAACAGATATTTTGACCAAGCGAGATATTTTCAACAAGTTCTTGCGTTACTTGAACTTGTTGAATGTGTGCAGTTGCTAGTTGGCATGGTTTCCCAACCCAATTGTGTAAGAAACTTCATGTTGTTTTTCTCCTAAGGGGCTGGATATTCGCAAGGTGGAGATTTTCTCCTAATGGGCTAGATATTCGCTAAGGTGGAGAATTGTTAGGTATGACTCATATACAAGGAATTTGGAGTCTCTTGGATTTAAAGAGGTGAGTCACCTAGAATGATGAGGTGTGTCTTTTGGACTAGTGGGTTGGGGGGAGCTAGGACGTGTTTGTAAATTTATCTGTGGGTTTTATCTATAAATAGATATGTAATCTTATGGATGTGTAACTCCTCTGAAATAGTGAATTGGTCGTTTTACTCCCAAGGATGTAGGCATCTTTGTCAAACCCCATTAAATCTCTGCGTTCTTATAGTTTTGTGTCGATTCATTTTTTGCTTCGCCCTAAATTTCATAGCAATTCAGAAGTTCAGAAAAATCATCTTGAGACGCTAATTGATAAATATCAATGTTTATGGTGGTATGTATGAGATTATCCTTTTTTTTTTTTAAACAGCTAACAAAACATTAAAACCAAAGCAGAAGCTCCACTAGACTTATTAAGGTTGGGTGTCATANA
Source organism: Phalaenopsis hybrid cultivar (assembly GCA_002079205.1). Classification (NCBI taxonomy): domain Eukaryota; kingdom Viridiplantae; phylum Streptophyta; class Magnoliopsida; order Asparagales; family Orchidaceae; genus Phalaenopsis; species Phalaenopsis hybrid cultivar. Next base: position 332,050 of record JXCR01113971.1, on the reverse strand, counting down.
AACTAAATTTTAAACAAACCGAACACAAACACAAGCTTTGTTCGTTCGTGTTCGGTTCGTTTACACCCCTACGTGTAACCCTATATGTATGTAACTCATCTGAAATAGTGAATTCGCCGCTTTACTCCCAAGGATGTAGGCATCTTTGTCAAACCTCGTTAAATCTCTGCATTCTTTTGACTTTTTGTCGATTCTCTAAATTTCATAACAATTCAAAAATTCAGAAAAATCACCTTGAGACGCTAATTGATAAATATCAATGTTTATGGTGGTCTGTATGAGATTATCCTTTTTTTTTAACTGCTAACAAAACATTAAAACGAAAGCAGAAGCTCCACTAGACTTATTAAGGTTGGGTGTTATGGAAGCCTTTTGTCTATAGTTGCTATCAGACCCACCACTAGTTGAGAAGATGGCCTCATTTTGGCCCAGATTTTTAATTTTCAAGGAGGGCAAAATGAGCAACATTGAGAGGAATAAGGATTTCTGAAACAAATTAAGAAAACATCAAGCTTCCCTATAAAAACTCACAAGGCATATATTGAACTGATAGTGAAAGGCAACCTATGAACAAGATTTAGATTTTAAACCCTTAAGAATCGCAATGTAGGTCGAAATGAATTTTAAAACAAAATTTGGAATGTATTCTGTGACAATTGCTCTAAATTCAACCAATTTTCTCAGCATGAACTTAACAATTTGTTCAATAAATATGCAATTCTTAAGGTTCGGAATACTTATCGTGCTTATCTTTTTTTTTTGTTCTTTTAGGAGAAGATATCAATCGAATTTGTACGAATGAGTAATAATGTGTTTGCTTTTATTATGAAAAAAATTGGCAATACAAATATTGATTTGCCATCAATACTTATCTCAGAAAGCTCTTCTTCTGAAATTCAATTTTTCAATAGTTTTCTCAACCAAGCTGCATTACGAACACAAAAAATGGTTTTTGGATTCCCATATAGAAAGAGCATGAATGGACTCGGTTTGTACACTCTTATGTAATGACGGTCTTCTTCGATAGCTGGTTTTGTTTTGGGCTGGTTTGACCACTTCGAAAAATAGACTCAGTTCGACCACTTCGACAGGTGAGAAAAATTCGTCTACTTCGAAAAGTGGGCTTAATTTAGAATTACCCATTTAGAAACCTTGTTTAAGTTCATAACCACACTTTGGGTATACAATGTAAAATTAAATTTACTAGAAACAAGAGGTGGATCGTAACTTTGAAAGTATTTCTCACACAATCACATCAAAATTAAATACATAATAAAAGAAAGGCATCTACATATATATATATATATATATATACCACATAATTCTTATATATTGATTAACCCTCCATGGTTCTTGCATTTACACAACACAAAGAAAAAATTTCTTAAGAAAATATTAATAGAAATGGTGATTATTTATTAATATAAATATTACTAATTCATTATTAATAATTTTTTTGTTAATTTTATTAATTTAATATAGGAATAATACTTTTATTTTCCCAACATCTCATCACGATGTATATAAACATGTATCTATATACAATAATGTTTTATTTTTAAAAATTAGAATATCTCCCTATAATTTATACCTTCATTGAAAAACATAATATTCTAAACAAGTCACCCTACACAATCACAGGAAAATATGTAAATATTTAATTGAAGTTCGGACTTGTTCAAATTATATTTACATAGAGGCATTTGAGTATTGATAATTTGCGTCATGTCATGCCAACATCTATTTGGTATGTGGTCATGGTTCCATAAAGAACATAGATAACTTTCCTTTATTTGTTGATATTTTATTATATATGCTTATTTATATGTATACCCATTTGTATACGTTTTGATTGATGTTTAGTAGATAATATCTAGTTATAATTTAGAAAATATTTTTATAAAAGATAAATTTAGCTCTAATCCATCCAAATTTTGACTAAAATTTTAATTTAATTGAAACCAAAAAAAAATTAAAGAGAATTGAGGTTGACATTATTTTTTAATTATTTAAAATAAATGATTTTCCTCTTAATTATAAGTTATAGATTGGAAGAAACATGAAGAAGCAATTTTGTCCAACAACTTTTTGCAACATAGTATAGTTTTATTTGCAATAGTTTTAAAACGAATAAAATAAAATAAAATAGAATTTATAATAACTTTAATCACATTTTTAACAAAATTAACCAGTTAGGTAATATGCTTGTAGCTTTGGATTCATGCAACGTGTAATTTATAGCTTCAATCTTAGTGTGTGTCGGAATATTTATGATGGTAAAATAATTATTTAACGTCTTATCATCGCACGAAAATCCAACATACACTTAGATAATGAAAATGATAGGAATCAAGAGGAGACACCTCAAATTTTTATATAGAAAATACTAAAAAGGAAATAACATGGGCCTAGCATAATTGAAATATTCTACTATGTAAAAAAGTTGTCTTGATATCAGTAGGCCACAGAGGCAAAATTTGGGAGTTGTTTGAACTGTGATGATGTCAACAGATCATAGAGGCCGAAGCTGGCATGAATTGTTATGACGTTCGTAGGTCATAAAAGTTGAGTTGGGAGTTGCACGAGCTATGATACTATCAGTAGCCCGCAGAGGCCAAAATTGGGAGAAGAATGAGCTATGATAATGTCAATAAGGCCGCAGAGGTCAGAGTTGGGAGTTACATAAGCTGTGGACGATGCATGTCGTAGTTGGTCACATAGACCGTAGTGGTGGGCTCTAAGAAGAGATTTAAGGAGTTTAGGGAGAATGATTATATTTGAGTAAGGTGGTTGTATCCCACTATTGTGGGCACATTATTACATTGTCTTTAGGAGATATCATTGCACCATATATGGTTGCATTGTATTGGGACACGTTATTGCAATGTATTTGTGGTGCATTGATACATTGCATATTGGGTGCACATTACACTATATTTAGGGCTTTATTACATATTCTTCAGAGTACGTTGTTACATCGTCTTTGGGAGCATTTTCATATCGTCTTAAGAGTGTGTTGCTCTGTATGGAAAATCTTTACTCCATAAGTGTGGTTGTTACCCCCACAATATGCTTCGTTACTCACATCATATGTCACAATTCTACAATGTGTGTTGTGATTTCATAAAGGGATTCATTGCGATGAGCAAGGGGAAGCTGGCATGCTCGACGATAGCTCACAAGTGATGGTTGATGGTGATTGGTGGTTGCAGGAACGGGTGGCGTTTGCGGAGCTTTGCTGTGGAACACCGGACCCCATCTCATTCTCCTTTAATTCCAGGGCTTACTCTAATTCAAGATCTAGGTCATCCTCCCCTTTTCAAAAATAGGTTGGGGCTCTATTTATAAAGTCTAGGAGGAAGAACAACATCTGAACCACTCCATCGGACAACCCAAAAAAACCCCTCAAGCAAACATTGTTATGTGAGTTAGGCTCTTTGGATTCTTCTTGTCGAGTTGTTTGATTGGACTATAAGCTTATAAAATTTTAAATCCATTGATCCTTTCAATTGGGCACTAGAAGCTTTCAAAAATGACTTAGTAGCTCAATCTGGGCTCCATTTGACTTGGATTGGAACAACTTTAGGGTCATTGTGTCCATCTCGTCTAGCCCGTCAGTTTGATTGTATGTTTGCATAAATTGGAGTTATGGATGAATTTTAATTGAGATTTGAATATTCTTTACTAAAAAAATACTTTGAGATTCGTGTCATGCCTCGAGATTCATGTTGGATGATAAAAAATTATTGATGGCATATCAAGTCTCAATATAATTTAATATTTTTTAGAAATATAAATCATACAACTCCAACAAAAATTCATCAAATGTAATGAATCTCAAATCATAGCACGGTTGTCGAGGCAGTACTTTGAGTCAAAAATATTAATTTCTCGAAAAAACATCATCCAAAGCTCCAATTTCTGCAAACTTACCAGTCTCACTAACTGACACAACGAGACAAACCCAATGATATCAAAATTATTCCAATATGAGTCAAATGAAGCTCAGTTCAAGTCATTAAACTACTTACAGTTTTCTAAACACATTTGGAAAGTCAAACGAATGTTAATTAGCAAGCCTATAGCAGTATCGAGCGTCTTTACAAGACGAATCCAGCAAGTCTAAGACCGCTCAATTACGACATCATTACACTGTTTGATCGAAGGAAGCTATTCGAACCGTCTGATTAGAGAGGTTCATATTACTGCATCATTTAAATGCAGGACACTATAAAGAGTGTCTTAACCCTCATGAGGGAGGAGGAGAGCTTGAGATATGAGGAAAACTTTAAAGCTTTGAGAAGAAGCTAAAGTCCAACACCACCAGCGCCAACTGCCGTCGACCACCACCACCGTCGACACTGTCGATCATTGTCGAAATTCGCTGATCGTCGTTGAACACGACCGACCGTCGTCGACCATCAATGACCTCGGTAGATCATTACTGATCGTTGTCTGTCACCACCAATCTTTGTCAACCACCGTCGACCGTCGTCGACCACTGCCGACAGCCGTTAACCACCACTGACTGGACACTGTCAATCGCTATTGGTCGCCGCTCCTTCCTAGCAACAAATTCATCAGTATATCAACGTTGTAACTTGAGAAACCTAGCAACTCCTTATCGCCTGTGATACTAGTGATTGCAATTTTAATCATGTTCTTATAGTGAATCTCTTCAGTTGGGTCAGACCCTGTTGTTTTTCCTTCTTTAAGTTTTCCACGTAAAAATTTCTGGTGTCATTATTAGTTGTTTTCTCTCTTCTGAGTGTGCGTTGATTTTTTATACCACACTACAACGATAATCTTCTACTCTACCGCTGCAAATTTTCCAGCACATACATATATTAATATATGAGATATTTTAATTAGGTTGTCCTAAAACTAATAAAAACTAAATATAAAAAAAAGTACAAGGCTAGTTATAGACATAAAATGGTCATAAATTAAATTACAAATATAAAATATATCTGAATTTCGAGAAATTCATCAAAATTACGTTCACTAAAACTGATGCTTAACCAACCATATTAACAACAGGAACATACCACTTTAATAAAAATACGTTGCTTTAATATCATACAAATTGGGCTCAAGCAAGTCTTCTATGACATCAAGTCCCCTGAATAGACATCCAAATTACTTCGAGAGCAAACCATATAAAGTGGTCCGCTCATATTGCAATTTTTATTTTATTTGATTTGTTTGCAAAAGCTTTGTAAAATTGGTGAGGATTGGTCGCTTTCATTCGGAGATTGGATGGTATCCTGTTTTAAATGGTCAAGTGGTTTATATGGCGCTCACAAGCCACAAGTACTCTCTTGTGTTGAGCAAGTGGTCCTTGCATGGTATCCTGTTTTAAATTCACAAAGTGGCTGTATGACGCTTACAAGACACAAGTGCTCTTGTTTTGAGCAAGTGGTCCTCACCTTCTCCAATTTGCTCTAATTTGTTGTATATATTCATATTGTGACATTTTTTAAAATTTCATTTTGGGTTCAGCTTTGGACAGATTATAAAAATATTAAAGGAAATAGCAATCTATATAAGTAACTATATGTCAATTAATACTTGGTAATGAAGTAGTTGGCTTGAATCAGATATTACAATTTCTTACATGATAACTTACAATAAATATATTGGCGAAACATTAATGGTGATATGTCTCTAACAATTTTTTATCATTTGATATGAATGTTGAAACATGACATGAATCTTGATGTAATTTTACAAGCAAGAACTTTCAAACTTGGATAAAAATGTTGCTCCGAACTCAAACCGACCGACTCGACGAGATGGACCCAACGACACCAAAATCGATTCAATCCGAGTCAAATCAGGCCCATATCAAACCATTAGATCGCTTTTAGAAGTTTTTCGGCCATATTTAACAGATTAAATGGATTCCGAATATGACATGTTTATCGTGAAATCAAGTGTTTTAAAATTAAATCGTCGATGCCCTCCTCCTGTGGCCACTACAACTGCATTCGGTAGCCACGGCCTCAGACTGCTTTCGTAGTTGCTTCCAGCCTCTGCCACTGCCTCAGGCCGCTTCTTCCAGCCTCCGCCACCATGGGTCGTCTTTGTCTCCTCTTCTTCCGGTCGCCACCGCCGCCTCCGGTCTCCTCTTCTTCCGGTCGCCACCGCCGCGTCCGGTCGTCACTGCGACCACCTCCCGTAGTCACCTCCTTGACTACTGTATGCTCCCTGCCACGAAGCAACAAGTTCTCTACGCACGCACATTGTAATCCAAGAAACCGTGTAACCTCTTTCCTCTTATGAGACAAAATATTATACATGTAATCACAAACTCATAGTGAAATATTTCAACCAGGCAAGACCTTGTGGTTTTTTCTCTTTCCAGGTTTTCCACCTAAAATCTTATGGTGTCCCAATTTATTATTTTCTTTACTCTTATTATATGTTGGATTTTTGTACAATGCTAAGATAATAATTCGCTACTCTGTCACCATGAATTTCTCAGCACACATCAAATATCAACTTAAGTGTGCTTGGGACCGTTTTCTGCCTATTTTGCATTTCAAATCGTTATCATAACTCTAATAGGAATTTTTTTTTTCTGTTTCCTAGAAATTTTTGTGGCAGGAAGTTTTTTTATTCATCTCGACTTGTTAAAGTACGGTGACTATAAGAAATGCGATATTAGAGTTTTGAAAAAAAAAATTATTCCTCTTATTAAAATTTTCTCAAAAACGTCTATACAAACATTTTTTTTCTTAAAATTGAAGTCACTGCACAGACACGAGTCACTTAAATTCTAAGTTTGTTGACCTACTTCCCAAAAAAACTCAGAACGTGTGCTTCGTTGAGCACAAAATGTTGCCAAAACGACCAATTAATGGATTCTGAGAATATTTGAATCGAACCGACAAGTCATTATTACCATTAAAAATGGGACAGGTAATGATTATTAGATTGAAGAGGTACTTCCAAAGTTAGTGCCATACAGTCTTGTGCCTCTCAAAGTTTAGTGCCCATTTCTTTTTTTCTTATTATTATTTTTTTTTTTTTGAGGTTCTTACATACATAGGACTTAAAACTTATAATTTTTTTTATGTCCAGCACATTTATTTATGGTATAAGCTTTTAAAATTGTAAATAGGCACAGATTTTTTAATTCAGAGTGAAAATTTAAATTACATTTTAGGCATGAAAATTTTTATAGACTTGGGTATAAAATCATAATTATACATCGAAATTATGACCACACGAATCCTGAGAAAATTCATCAAATCACACTAGGAAGGATACCAAAGAGTTGCATTTAAACAGTTGAAAGACAGAGAGGCCAAACATCATTTCATTCGGTCGAATATTGGACTAATCGAAGAAAAGCATATATGAACAAGGAAAACATTATGCACCTGATCTGAGGCATGGTCGTATATTATCAACCCTCTCTACCAAATTCTAAAATCCCTCAAAGAGAGAACCAATGATCGCTCTCTAGAGCACCTTGGCAACCTTCTATGAAGATCTTTCATCAGAAAGAAAGCTGCTCATCAGATTACGGTGACACGCCTTCAGTCTAATGGTTTGAGTTTGTCCTGAGGATAAGAATGTCTCTACATAGGGTTCCCTGAAGAAGGCCGCTTGACGACCTTTCAGTCGACCAAAGTACTCTCAACCAACCAAACGATTATCAAACAACCGAATGTTAGCTTCAACAGCTCATTAATACCCCGCTTCAAACAGTAATAATGTGAAATATCAAAGGATCCCAGAGTCAATAACAAATATTTAAAATTATAATGACACATTAATCACTTGTAACTTTTCTAATTATAAAGGAATAAATATGTAATTTACTGGACACTCCCTATAATTTATAAATGGAGGGTCATTTCATCAAGAAGGGACTACTAAATCTATTCCAAAAAGTTTGTGTTATAGTGCACCATACTTTTAGTTCTTTTTCCTCTACTCTTCTCATCCGCAAAACGCTTATCTTTTGGGCGTGACTCCAAGACATTTTGGAATTCAACAATAACCTATACAGGTACAATGCTACCTCAGCTTGCCCTCATTATACTTGTAACGACCGTTATATTATTAAAAGAAGATTATTGAGAAAATATAAGTAGAAAAAATTTAATTGCGAAAATATCATTTTCAAAGTGAATCTGATAAATCTTTAACCATATAACTAATTAATCATACATATTTACATGATTTGGCTTCAATGATGGTTACTTTCAGAGCTGCACCGAGATAACATGAATTTCACTAAATTTTTATATAATTACATGAATAGATTATATTTTATGTTAAGTTGAAATTAAAATACCACTTTGATTATGTCTTCATTCCCTTTGATTCTCCCTGCTCTGCGGCGTATGTAGCGGTGGGTGGCAAATATAAATATTCATTGCAAAGGTAGTACAAAAGTTAGGAGATTCCAAAATTAAATAATAAGCCCATAAAATAAATCCTTCTAATAAATAAAAAAGCTCCTAAATTTTTTCACTTTGAAAATATGACTCAATCAAAGATTCACATACACATCACTCAATTCCTATGTATTTACATATCTAAGACTTAATGTTTCAATTTTTACATGTATGACATCTTATTTATGCACAAAAAGATATATTTCACTTTTTAAAACTTAAAATAATGATATTTTTATATGATATGAAAGATATGGGTGGTATAAATGTAAAAAATAATGATACGAACAATAATATAATTGATCATTTATTTTTATGAATATACTCATTTGTTATTTAACAAATAATGATCATTGATAACTCAATAAGATGATGATTTAATGAACACCAAAATATCTGTTGTGAGATATGTACTTCATAGCCAAGAAGTATGACTCTTCCCACAGACGGCGTCAATTGTTGTGAGATATGTACTTCCTGGTGAAATGAGACGAAAAAGAACACAAGCAAACACAGATCGTTTACGTGGTTCGATCCAACTTGATCTACGTCCACGGGAGGGAATCAATCAAATATTTCACTAAGGCAAAAGAAAAGGAGAATACAAGCTATATAGAGATGAGCCCTTAAAATAGTTTACTAAGGCAAAAGAAATGGAGAATACATAGCTTATACATAGAGATGATCCCTCATACTTCCCTACGACCTCCCTCTCAAGCGACACCTTGATACAAGGCCTCAAGATGCTCTCCTCCTCTCTATCTCTCTAGCTATTCTCTCCTTCTTTGTGGTAGCCNGGAACACCGGACCTCATCTCATTCTCCTTTAATTCCAGAGCTTACTCTGATTCAAGATCTAGGTCATCCTCCCCTTTTCAATAAGAGGTTGGGGCTCTATTTATAAAGTCTAGGAGGGGCCTCCTGATAAATAAGGACAACATCCGAACCATTCCATCGGACAACCCAAAAAGTCCCCTCAATCAAGCAATGTTATGTGGGTTAGGCTCTTTGGAATCTTCTTGTCAAGTTGTTTGATTCGACTATAAGCTTATAAAATTTTAAATCCATTGATCCTTTCAATTGGGCACTAGAAGGTTTCAAAAATGACTTAGTAGCTCGATCTGGGCTCCATTTGACTTGGATTGGACAAACTTTAGGGTCATTGTGTCCATCTCGTCTAGCCCGTCAGTTTGACTGTATGTTTGCATAAATTGGAGTTATGGATGAATTTTAATTGAGATTTGAATATTCTTTGTTAAAAAAATATTTTGAGATTCGTGTCATGCCTCGAGATTCATGTTGGATGATAAAAAATTATTGATGACATATCAAGTCTCAATATAATTTAATATTTTTAGAAATATAAATCATACAACTCCAAAATTTCATCATATGTAATGAATCTTGAATCATAGCACGGTTCTCGAGGCAGTACTTTGAGTAAAAAATATTAAATTCTAAAAAAAAAGCCATCCAAAGCTCCAATTTCTGCAAACTTGCTGTCTCACTAACTGACACAACGAGACAGACCCAATGATATCAAAATTATTCCAATATGAGTCAAATGAATCTCAGTTCAAGTCATTAAACCACTTACAGTTTTCTAAACACATTTGGAAGGTCAAACGAATGTCAATTAGCAAACCTATAGTAGTATCGAGCGTCTTTACAATACGAATCCAACGAGCCTAAGATCTCTCAATTACGACATCATTAAGGCACTCAAATTTTCATCAAACACAGTCTGTTCGAAGGAAGCTATTCGAACCATTTGATTAAAGAGGTTCATATTACTACTTCAATTACACGCATGACACTTTCAAGAGTGTCTTACACCTCATGAGGGAGCAGGAGAGCTTGAGATCTGAGGAAAAGTTTAAAGTTTTTAGAAGAAAATAAAGTCCAACACCACCAGCTNGTTGGTCCAATAGACCGTAGTGGTGGGCTCCAAGAAGAGAGTTTTAAGGAGTTTGGAGAGAATGATTATATCCTGAGTAAGGTGGTTGTATCCAACTATTGTGGGTACATTATTACATTGTCTTTAGGAGGTATCATTGCACCATATATGGTTGCATTGTATTGGGACACGTTATTGCACCGTATTTGCGGTGCATCGATACATTGTATATTGGGTGCACATTACACTATCTTCAGGGCTTTATTACATCGTCTTTGTGAGCATTTTCATACCGTCTTAAGAGTGGGTTGCTCTGTATGGAAAATCTTTACTCCGTAAGTGTGGTTGTTACCCCCACAATATGCTTCGTTACTCACATCATATGTCGCAATTCTACAATGTGTGTTGTGATTTCATAAAGGGATTCATTGCGGTGAGCAAGGGGAAGCTGACATGCTCGACAACAGCTCACAAGTGATGGTTGATGGTGATTGGTGGTTGCAGGAACAAGTGGCGTTCGTGGACCTCTGCTGTGGAACACCGGACCTCATCTCATTCTCCTTTAATTCCAGAGCTTACTCTGATTCAAGATCTAGGTCATCCTCCTCTTTTCAATAAGAGGTTGGGGCTCTATTTATAAAATCTAGGAGGGGCATCCTGATAAATAAGGACAACATCCGAACCATTCCATCGGACAACCCAAAAAGTCCCCTCAATCAAGCAATGTTATGTGGGTTAGGCTCTTTGGAATCTTCTTGTCAAGTTGTTTGATTCGACTATAAGCTTATAAAATTTTAAATCCATTGATCCTTTCAATTGGGCACTAGAAGAATTCGAAAATGACTTAGTAGCTCGATCTGGGCTCCATTTGACTTGGATTGGATAAACTTTAGGGTCATTGTGTCCATCTCGTCTAGCCCGTCAGTTTGACTGTATGTTTGCATAAATTAGAGTTATGGATGAATTTTAATTGAGATTTGAATATTCTTTGTTAAAAAAATATTTTGAGATTTGTGTCATGCCTCGAGATTCATGTTGGATGATAAAAAATTATTGATGACATATCAAGTCTCAATATAATTTAATATTTTTTAGAAATATAAATCATACAACTCCAACAAAATTTCATCAAATGTAATGAATCTCGAATCATAGCACATTTCTCGAGGCAGTACTTTGAGTCAAAAATATTAAATTCTCGAAAAAAACGTCATCCAAAGCTCCAATTTCTGCAAACTTACAGTCTCACTAACTGACACAACGAGACAGGCCCAATGATATCAAAATTATTCCAATATGAGTCAAATGAAGCTCAGTTCAAGTCATTAAACCACTTACAGTTTTCTAAACACATTTGGAAGGTCAAACGAATGTCAATTAGCAATCCTATAGTAGTATCGAGCGTCTTTACAAGACGAGTCCAGCGAGCTTAAGATCGCTCAATTACGACATCATTAAGGCACTCAAATGTCCATCAAACACCGTCTGATCGAAGAAAACTATTCGAGCCGTCTGATTAAAGAGATTCATATTACTGCATCAATTACACGCAGGACACTATAAAGAGTGTCTTACCCCTCATGAGGGAGGAGGAGAGCTTGAGATCTGAGGAAAAGTTTGAAGCTTTGAGAAGAAAATAAAGTCCGACACCACCAGCGTCGATCGTCGTCGACTATCGCCGACTACCGTCGACCACCACCACCGTCGACGCTGTCGACCGTTGTCAACATTCGCTGATCGTCGTTGAACACGACTGACCTTCGTCGACCATCAATGACCTCGGTAGATCATTACCGACCGTTGTCTGTCACCACCAAACTTTGTCAACTGCCGCCGACCGTCGTCGATCACTGCCGACAGTCGTTAACCTCCACTGACTGGACGCTGTCAATCGCTATCGGTCGCCGCTCGTTCCCAGCAACAAATTCAACCGTATGTCGACGTTGTAACTTGAGAAACCTAGCAACTCCTTATCGCCTGTGATACTAGTGGTTGCAATTATAATCATCATCTTATAGTGAATCTCTTCAGTTGGGTCCGACCCTGTTGTTTTTCCTTTTTTAAGTTTTCCACGTAAAAACTTCTAGTGTCATTATTAGTTGTTTTCTCTCTTCTGAGTGTGTGTTGAATTTTTATACTATACGACAACGATAATCTTCTACTCTACTGCTGCAAATTTTTCAGCACACATCATATATTAATATATGAGATATTTTAATTAGGTTGTCCTAAAACTAATAAAAACTAAACATAAAAAAAGTACAAGGCTAGTTATAGACATAAAATGGTCACAAATTAAATTACAACTATAAAATATATCTGAATTTCGAGAAATTCATCAAATTACGTTTACTAAACCTGATGCTTTACCCACCATATTAACAACAGGAAACATACCACTTTAATAAAAATACGTTGATTTAATATCATACAAATTGGGCTCAAGTAAGTCTTCTATGACGTCAAGTCCCCCCCTCTTTTCTTATTTTCTTATTCTTTTATTTTTTAAAAAATGACCCCTGAATAGACATCCAAATTACTTTGACAGCAAACCTTATAAAGTGGTCCATTCATATTGCAATTTTTACTTTATTTTATTTGTTTGCAAAAGCTTTGTAAAATTGGTGAGGATTGGTCGCCTTCATTCGGAGATTGGATGGTATCCTGTTTTAAATGGACAAGTGGTCATAAGCCGCTCACAAGCCACAAGTACTCTCTTGTGTTGAGCAAGTGGTCCTTGCATGGCATCCTGTTTTAAATTCACAAAGTGGTTGTATGACGCTCACAAGACACAAGTGCTCTTGTTTTGAGCAAGTGGTCCTCACCTTCTCCAATTTGCTCTAATTTGTTGTATATATTCATATTGTGACATTTTTAAAAATTTCATTTTGGGTTCAGCTTTGGACAGATTATAAAAATATTAAAGGAAATAACAATCTATATAAGTATCTATATGTCAATTAATACTTGGTAATGAAGTAATTGGCTTGAATGAGATATTACAATTTCTTACATGATAACATACAATAAATATATAGGCGGAACATTAATAGTGATTTGTCTGNATAAGTATCTATATGTCAATTAATACTTGGTAATGAAGTAATTGGCTTGAATGAGATATTACAATTTCTTACTTGATAACATACAATAAATATATAGGTGAAACATTAATAGTGATTTGTCTCTAACAAATTTTTATCATTTGATATGAATCTTGAAACTTGACATGAATCTTGATGTAATTTTATAAGCAAGAACTTTCAAACTTAGATAAAAATGTTGCTCCGAACTCAAACTTACTGACTCGACGAGATGGACCCAACGACACCAAAATCGTTTCAATCAGAGTCAAATCAGGCCCACATCAAACCATTAGATCGCTTTTAGAAGTTTTCAGGTCATATTTAAATGGATTCCGAATATGACATGTTTATCGTGAAATCAAGTGTTTTGAAATTAAACCGTCGATGCCCTCCTCTTGTGGCCACTGCAGCTACATTCGGTAGCCACGGCCTCGAACCGCTTTTGCAGCTGCTTCCAGCCTCTGCCACTGTCTAAGGCAGCCTCTTCCAGCCTCCGCCACCACGGGTCGTCTTTGTCTCCTCTTCTTCTGGTCGCCACCGCAGCCTCCGATCGTCACTGCCGCCACCTCCCGCAGTCACCTCCTTGACTATTGTCTGCTCCCTACCACGGAGCAACAAGTTCTCTACGCATGCACATTGTAATCCAAGAAATAGTGTAACCTCTTCCCTCTTGTGGGACAAAATATTGTACCTCAAATCACCAACTCATAGTGAAATATTTCAACCAGCAAGACCTTGCGGCTTTTTCTCTTTCCAGGTTTTCCAACTAAGATCTTATCTTGTCCCAATTTATTATTTTCTTTACTCTCATTATTGTTAGATTCTTGTACAATGCTAAAATAATAATTCTCTACTCTTTCACCGTGAACACATCAAATATCAACTTAAGTCTTGGGACCATTTTCTGCCTATTTTGCATTTCAAATCGTTATCACAACTCTAATAGGACATTTTTTTTTGCTTTCTAGAAATTTTTGTTGTGGGAAACTTTTTTATTCATCTCGACNTATCATTTGATATGAATCTTGAAACTTGACATGAATCTTGATGTAATTTTATAAGCAAGAACTTTCAAACTTGGATAAAAATGTTGCTCCGAACTCAAACCGATTGACTCGACGAGATGGACCCAATGACACCAAAATCGTTTCAATCAGAGTCAAATCAGGCCCACATCAAACCATTAGATCACTTTTAGAAGTTTTCAGGTCATATTTAAATGGATTCCGAATATGACATGTTTATCGTGAAATCAAGTGTTTTGAAATTAAGCTGTCGATGCCCTCCTCTTGTGGCCATTGCAGCTGCATCGGTAGCCACGGCCTTGGACCGCTTTTGCAGCTGCTTCCAGCCTCTGCCACTGCCTCAGGCTGCCTCTTCCAGCCTCCGCCACCAGGGGTCGTTTTTGTCTCCTCTTCTTCCGGTCGCCACCGCAGCCTCCGGTCAACACTGCCGCCACCTCCCGCAGTCACCTCCTTGACTATTGTCTGCTCCCAACGACGGAGCAACAAGTTCTCTACGCACACATTGTAATCCAAGAAAACGTGTAACCTCTTCCCTCTTATGGGACAAAATATTGTACCTCAAATCACCAACTCATAGTGAAATATTTCAACCAGGCAAGACCTTGCGTTTTTTTCTCTTTCCTGGTTTTCCACCTAAAATCTTATCGTGTCTCAACTTACTATTTTCTTTACTCTCCTTATAAGTTAGATTCTTGTACAATGCTAAGATAATAATTCGCTACTCTGTCACCGTAAATTTCCCAGCACACATCAAATATCAACTTAAGTGTGCTTGGGACCGTTTTCTGCCTATTTTGCATTTCAAATCGTTATCACAACTCTAATAGGAAAATTTTTTCTGCTTTCTAGAAATTTTTATTCATCTCGATTTGTTAAAATACAGTGACTATAAGAAATGCGCTATCTGAGTTTTGAAAAAAAAAAATTTCTGAAAAAACGGCTATAAAAACATTTTTTTTCTCAAAATTGAAGTCACTGCACAGACACGAGTCACTTAAATTCTTAAGTTCGTTGACCTACTTCCCAAAAAAACTCAGAACGTGTTTCGTTGAGCACAAGATGTTCTCAAAATGACCAATTAATGGATTCTGAGAATATCTTAATCGAACCGACAAGTCATTATTACCATTAAAAATGGGCTAGGTAATGATTATTAAGATTGAAGAGGTACTTCCAAAGTTAGTGCCATACAGTCTTGTGCCTCTCAAAGTTTAGTGCCCATTTCTTTTTTTTATTATTATTTTTTTATTTTTTGAGGTTCTTACATACATAGGACTTCAAACTTATAATTTTATTTATGTCAAACACATTTATTTATGGTATAAGCTTTTAAAATTGTAAGTAGGCACATAAATTTTTTAATTAAGAGTGAAAATTTAAATTACATTTTTAGGCATGAAAATTTTTATAGACTTGGGTATAAAATCATAATTATACATCGAAATTATGACCACATGAATCCTGAGAAAATTCATCGAATCACACTAGGAAGGATACCGAAGAGCTGCATTTAAACAGTTGAAAAACAGAGACGTCAAACAACATTTCATTTGGTTGGATCTTGGACTAATCGAAGAAAAGCATATATGTACAAGGAAAACATTATGCACCTGATCCGAGGCATGGTTGTATATTATCAACCCTGTCTACCAAATTCTAAAATCCCTCAAAGAGAGAACCAATAATCGCTCTCTAGAACACCTTGGCAACCTTCTATGAAGATCATTCATCAGAAAGAAAGCTGCTCATCAGATTACGGTGACACGCCTTCAGTCTAATGGTCTGAGTTTGTCCTCAGGATAAGAATGTCTCTACATAGGGTTCCCAGTCGACCAAAGTGCTCTCAACCAACCAAACGATTATCGAATAACCGAATGTTAGCATCAGCAACTCATTAATACCCCGCTTCAAACAGTTATAATGTGAAATACCAAAGGATCCTAGAGTCAATAACAATTATTTAAAATTATAATGACACATTAATCACTTGTAACGTTTCTAATTATAAAGGAATAAATATGTAATTTACTGGACACTCCCTATAATTTATAAATGGAGGGTCATTTCATCAAGAAGGGACTACTAAATCTATTCCAAAAAGTTTGCGTTATAGTGCACCATACTTTTAGTTCTTTTTCCTCTACTCTTCTCATCCGTAAAACCTTTGGCCGTGACTCCAAGACATTTTGGGATTCAACAATAACCTATACACGTACACTGCTACCACAGCTTGCCCTTACCATACTTATAACGACCGTTACATTATTAAAAGAAGATTATTGAGAAAATATAAGTAGAAAAATTTTAATTGTGAAAATATCATTTTCAAAGTGAATCTGATAAATCTTTAAGTAACCATAGAACTAATTAATCACACATATTTACATGATTTGGCTTCAATGAAGGTTACTTTCAGAGCTGCACAGAGATAACATAAATTTCACTCAATTTTTATATAATTACATGAATAGATTATATTTTATGTTAAGTTGACATTAAAAATACCANCGAGTCACTTAAATTCTTAAGTTCGTTGACCTACTTCCCAAAAAAACTCAGAACGTGTTTCGTTGAGCACAAAATGTTCTCAAAATGACCAATTAATGGATTCTGAGAGTATCTGAATCGAACCGACAAGTCATTATTACCATTAAAAATGGGATAGGTAATGATTATTAGATTGAAGAGGTACTTCCAAAGTTAGTGCCATACAGTCTTGTGCTTCTCAAAGTTTAGTGCCCATTTCTTTTTTATTATTATTATTTTTATTTTTTGAGGTTCTTACATACATAGGACTTGAAACTTATAATTTTATTTATGTCAAACACATTTATTTATGGTATAAGCTTTTAAAATTGTAAATAGGCACAGAAAATTTTTTAATTAAGAGAAAGCAAACATCATTTCATTCGATTGGATCTTGGACTAATCGAAGAAAAGCATATATGTATAAGGAAAACATTATGCACCTGATCCGAGGCATGGTTGTATGTTATCAACCCTCTCTACCAAATTCTAAAATCCCTCTAAAAGAGAACCAATGATCGCTCTCTAGAACACCTTGGCAACCTTCTATGAAGATCATTCATCAGAAAGAAAGCCGCTCATCAGATTACGGTGACACGTCTTCAGTCTAATGGTCTGAGTTTGTCCTAAGGATAAGAATGTCTCTACACAGGGTTCCCTGAAGAAGGTTGCTTGACGCCCTTTCAGTCGACAAAAGAACTCTCAACCAACCAAACGATTATCGAACAACCGAATGTTAGCATCGGCAACTCATTAATACCCCGCTTCAAACATTTATAATGTGAAATACCAAAGGATCCCACAGTCAATAACAATTATTTAAAATTATAATGACACATTAATCACTTGTCACGTTTCTAATTATAAAGAATAAATATGTAATTTACTGGACACTCCCTATAATTTATAAATGGAGGGTCATTTCATCAAGAAGGGACTACTAAATCTATTCCAAAAAGTTTGTGTTATAGTGCACCATACTTTTAGTTCTTTTTCCTCTACTCTTCTCATCCGTAAAACGCTTATCCTTTGGGCGTGACTCCAAGACATTTTGGGATTCAACAATAACTTATACAAGTACAATGCTACCTCAGCTTGCCTTTAACATACTTATAACGACCCTTACATTATTAAAAGAAGATTATTGAGAAAATATAAGTAGAAAAATTTTAATTGTGAAAATATCATTTTCAAAGTGAATCTGATAAATCTTTAAGTAACCATAGAACTAATTAATCATACATATTTACATGATTTGGCTTCAATGAAGTTTACTTTCAGAGCTGCACAGAGATAACATAAATGTCACTCAATTTTTATATAATTACATGAATAGATTAGTTTATGTTAAGTTGAAATTAAAAATACCTCTTTGATTATGTCCTCATTCCCTTTTATTCTCCCTGTTCTGCGGCATATGAAGCGGTGGGTGGCAAATATAAATATTCATTGCAAAGGTAGTACAAAATATAGGAGATTCCAAAATTATATAATAAGCCCATAAATTAAATCCTTATAATAAATAAAAAAGCTGCTAATTTTTGGCTTTTAAAATTTGACTCAATCAAAGATTCACATACACATCACTCAATTCCTACGTATTTACATATCTAACACTTAATATTACTTAATATTTCAATTTTTACATGTATGACATCTTATTTATGCACTAAAAGATACATTTCACTTTTTAAAAANTTTTAATTGTGAAAATATCATTTTCAAAGTGAATCTGATAAATCTTTAAGTAACCATAGAACTAATTAATCATACATATTTACATGATTTGGCTTCAATGAAGTTTACTTTCAGAGCTGCACAGAGATAACATAAATGTCACTCAATTTTTATATAATTACATGAATAGATTAGTTTATGTTAAGTTGAAATTAAAAATACCTCTTTGATTATGTCCTCATTCCCTTTTATTCTCCCTGTTCTGCGGCATATGAAGCGGTGGGTGGCAAATATAAATATTCATTGCAAAGGTAGTACAAAATATAGGAGATTCCAAAATTATATAATAAGCCCATAAAATAAATCCTTTATAATAAATAAAAAAGCTCTTAAATTTTTTTCACTTTGAAAATATGACTCAACCAAAGATTCACACACATCACTCAATTCCTATGTATTTACATATCTAACACTTAACATTTCAATTTTTACGTGTATGGCATCTTATTTATGCACTTAAAGGTACATTTCACTTTTTAAAAGTTAAAATAATGATATTTTTATATGATATGAAAGACATGGGTGGTATAAATGTAAAAAATAATGATACGAACAACATTATAATTGATCATTTATTTTTATGAATATACTCATTTGTTATTTAACAAATAACGATTATTGAGAACTCAATAAGATGATGATTTAATGATACTAGCTTAATTATTTGTTCTATATTAGTATATGATTTTTTTTTTTTTTTGGCATCTTATGCATTTTAAAGGTTTCCAATCAAGGCTAGTTATATTAATTAAAAGCGCATTTATATACATACCACATAATTCTCTTGTATTTACATATTGAACACCAAAACGTTCATATTTACAAGTATATCATTCAGATCTTTAACATCGCATAAAACTAATACTGTCATTACTGATGCGTCATCAAAAAAATTTTTATCATCTAGCAAGAATTTTGATATATATATGAACAAATAATTCTCCAAATTCAAATTCAGGATCATACATGACAATAATATCTGCAAGTTTATAGTCAAACTTACCATCTCGACAAGATGAACTTGGTGGTACCAAAGCCCGATCAATCNTAAAATAATGATATTTTTATATGATATGAAAGATATGGGTGGTATAAATGTAAAAAATAATGATACGAACAACAATATAATTGATCATTTTATTTTTATGAATATACTCATTTGTTATTTAAGAAATAACGATCATTGAGAACTCAATAAGATGATGATTTAATGATACTAGCTTAATTATTTGTTCTATATTAGTATATGATTTTTTTTGCATCTTATGCATTTTAAAGGTTTCCAATCAAGGCTAGTTATATTAATTAAAAGGGCATTTATATACATACCACATAATTCTCTTGTATTTACATATTGAACATCAAAACATTCATATTTACAAGTATATCATTCAGATCTTCAAAATCGCATAAAACTGTTATTGTCATTACTGATGCGTCATCAAAAAAATTTTTATCATCTAGCACGAAATTTGATATATTTATTAACAAATAATGCTCCAAATTCAAATTCAGGATCATACATGACAATAATTTCTGCAAGTTTATAGTCAAACTTACCATCCCGACAAGATGAACTTGGTGGTACCAAAGCCCGATCAATCCCTAATCAAATCATTAAAGTGTACTTGAAGGATTTAGCTCATCAATTGAATAGTCATATGAACTCCAAATTTGACATATTTTGAGTCAAATATAGCATTTCGACAAGAGGAATCCAACGTCCCTAATCACTCAATTCTGAGGTCATTAAGACCCTCAAACAATCAGAAAATCTCTACGATCAAGGGGGGTCAATTTGGGCTCCCTGATTGAGTGTTTTGGGAACCAAATGGTGCGAAGTACAGGAGAATCACACATGTATACATTTCGTACAATCAATATGCATAAATGAGTTTCGTGTATCGATCCTAGAAGAAAAGAGGTAAATTCTAAAATGAAAAAAGTTCCGCCTACTGATTTTGGAAATAGCATGAATGTTCAAAAACTGATTTTAAGTAAAATTACTATCCCAATTTTTAGAAGTACTAAAAACTTATGCTAAAGAAGTGGGTGTTTCAAATGAGTTCAGGTGCAAAAGAATTATCCTTTGGATGGGTCATGTAAAATTCTAGATTCAAAAAGGTGTGTCAAATGTTAAGCACAAAAAAGGAGCACACTTTTCCTTATTCCCTTTCGGGAGTTTACGAAAGTTTTGATGGTAAAATGGTTTAGTTTCCTAAATCCCAAGAACATCCCATGATTCATTTTTGACCTATTAGTTTGCACAAATTCAAAGTTAACATACCCATTCCCCTAAATCCATATGGTTAACCTAATCATTTCTATAACTATTCTTCTGAATCTCATAGTTCACTCTGTATTTTAACTACTCTACTAGCTTGGTAGAACGTAAATTATGTTTTCAAGATTAACACAATACTGTATATGAATTTTGATATGAATGACACGAAACAATTTAATCCTATCATTCTGACAATAATAATTCAAACGAGAAACGAGAAAATTACTCACAAATCATATTAGAAAACACAATCATGATGATTTTATAAATGGGAAGAACATGTTTTGGACTTAATAGCTAGTGATAAATTTTGTCCCTTATAGTCGCCGACCTTTATCGAGCACCACTTGTCAACCACCATCAATCACCGTCAACTACTCCTATTCACTATTGTCGGTGAGCCATGACTGTTATAATCATATTCCAAATACATCAGTAACAAGTGATGCTCTATTGAAGACCCAGTAATAATTTATGATCTTCATAGCCACCAACCATTTTTGGCCACCACTGACCTTGCTCGTCATCATCGACATCCCTTGCTTGCTAATGTTGTATGTCAGATATGGCTGTAAAGTCTAATGTTGTAATGGAGATACGATGATAACTTCGAAATTTAGTAGCCGCCAACCACCGTCAACTGCTTACGGTCATTGCAATTTGAATATGACATTTGTTCCTAAAATCTATATTGTTTGTGCGTCATATACCTATAAGTGTTGTATCTAGTATAAAATTCTAACAACGCTCTCTAAGTTGTGAAAAAAAGAGCGTTTCTACTCATATTTTATTTTGATTGAGCTAGGTCTCGTGATTTGCTTTCTTTTCTGATTTTTTCATGTACAAAAATCTATTGTCTTCTCGTGTTACTTTTCAATTATTTGTGTCTGTTGAATCTGCATACAATACTAAGACATTAAATTATGGACACAACAAATATTTTTTCATAAGTAAAATGTTTGTTTTAAGGCATAATTTTATGACACCAAAGTGTTAAATGCTAATATATAATTGTAAATGTTCGACATGTAAATACATATGAATTGTGTGGTATGTATGTATATTTCCCTAAGTTAAAATATTTTTAATAAAATTGGAAGCTGGTCAAACAAATTAAATATTACCCAATGAATTATGTCAATTTTAATTAAAATCATCTTGACTGATCATGCCTAGCATTAAGATAATTTATTAAATTCATATGTATTAAAACATTTTATTAGCTAAAAATTGTTAAGATGTTCAAATGCTTTAAGAATAGTATATGTTCACAAGAATTAATATTTGAATGCAACATTTAGTAATTTTTGCAAAAAAATAAGTAAAAAATCACTCCAAAATATATATATATATATATAAACTCATATTCTATAAATGAAAGAGAACTAATTAGAAAGAGCATAGAGATTAAAATAATTTGAGAGCTCTACCCTCTAACTAATGGTAGTAATCATTGTTGATTTCTATTAGTATCTGGTACGAACCAAGTGTGGCAAACATTGACAATTCTCGCAAGTATATACATCATATCAGTAGTGTTTGGAATAAAGTTTCGGGTATCTTTCCCTTAGCGAATGAGTTGAATCCCAATACAAAACAAATTCTAGTTAGCTATTGTCAGTTCTAGTCTTAATGTTAATGTTTTGGTAATTTTACTAAAGTGATTAACCCTAAGTTATCAAGTTCAAATAATTCTATGTACAATGGTGGAGAGTTAAGAGTTTTCAAATGCTTAAAACGTTCTCCCCTGAAATGGTTTTGTGTGACATCAAGTGTGAAAGAATGATTCAACAAGTAGGCAACAAACGAGAGAAACCCTCTTCCTCCCCCACTCTCAGTAGTCTAAGAAAGTTTGGCTAAGAAAACTTGGTTTAGTTCCCTAAATCCAATTTCTAGCCCCAAGAATTAATTTCTCCCAAAAAGACTATGATCTCTTCCGAATTTCATAATTCATGACAAGTATTAACATCACCATTTAAGATTAAGCGCAAATTCACATAAGAAATATCACACAATCCAATCCTACATCCCAAAGCAAGAGAGAATAAGAGAACTACTCACTACTCATGTTTATAAACATCAACAAAAACATTTTATTTGGAAGAAGAAATCAAACACAACAGTCTTTAATAGTTAAATACTATAAGAGAAACTGGAATTAGCGTTCCATATTTGCGTCATAATTTTCGAACGCAAATATTAGAGTCAGATTTGCGGATATTAAGCGGCAGATAATAAGTTTAAATCTTTGAGGTAGATTTTACCTTTGATTTGTGTCAAAAAGTTGTTGGCGTCGAAGTTAGGTCGAATAAAACGGCGCAAAAACTTTACTTATTAGCATCAAAATTTGTCTGATGCAGATAACCTAAACCTTAATTTCATTTCTTCGTGCTTCTTCTCTAGATCTCCCCTTCTTCCTGAAACACTCTCAAGCTCCCTCACCCCTTTCCCCATCCCCTTTCCCTCTCCCTTATAGTTTCGCTTAAAACCATCACCTTCCTATGCAAACATTCGCGATACAGTTGCTATTAGAGCTAGTTGGGGAGAGAACGATGAAATCATTCTTACAGAGACCACCGAAACTCCGCTCATCCTTCAACTCTGCTCCTATAAGAAATATTGAAGAAGGCAAGCCTATTTACACCATTATTTTCATTCATATGTGGTGTAAGTAAAAATTGATGTTTTGGAAAAATTATGGAGAGAGCATGCAGACTCTAGATTGGAAAAATTATGGAGAGAGCTCTTCACCCTTCTCCTTTTCTTCATTATCTCATTCGATATATTTAACATTATTTAGGTCTTAACACTATCTATTGTCATTTTAGGTTTAGGTTATGTTAATGTAAATTAGAAGAGTGAGTTGAGAGGAATGGTCAAGCTCGAAAGGTTAGAACCCCGGGCTTAATAGGTTACCTTATGCTTATGTTAGTGTAAATTTTAGGCTTATTTTCACTTCAACTTTGATGGTTGAAGTGAAGGAATGCATAAGACCTAGTGTACAAAGAAAAGTACTACTTAAACTTGAACATGAATTTTTTAAGACGATCGTGAGGCCTGCAGTGTTTTATGGTGCAGAATGTTAGCTTATAAAAGAAGTACAAAAGTATATTATTTTAGACTTATGTTAAAGTAGACGAGTGACTTTACGCTAAGAGACAAAATTTAAAACAAATATATCCATGAATGTTTTCTTTGCTTTGCTACGTATGTCATACTTGTCTTGTATTTTTTTTTTTTTTTGTTTTAGACATAATTACAATATGCTTCATGTTTAGATTTTACACATTCTTCTTTTTACTTGTGTATACTGCTTCTGATTATTTTTGTTGTTAATCATGCTACAGAAAACCATAAGTCGTACTGGTGATGAGGCGCCTCAGCATGTAAATGTAAGTAAGAATTTGATTTTCTCATATTTATTTTGACTCTTAATTTTTAAAATGACAATTAATAAATAGCTTTCATTATGTAGGAGAAGTACGAGCAGCTCTGAGAAAGGCAGTTGCCCAACCGCATGCAAGGGAGCTCCTTCTTCGCAAGACAATGATGTCGCCGACTCGTTCGTCAACAAAGACGCTGCCTCCCTTACCCTCGTGTCGCTTCTTTGGGTACATTTCTCCTTCCGCTCACCTGCCTCTGCCCTAACCCTCTGCTCTCTGATCGCCTTACTGCTGATTTGCAATTTATAAGGCAAATTCCTCTGTTCAACTTCCAAGCTGCTTTATGTCTTCTCCTCCCCTACTTCTTGCTTCCTTTTCTTTGACCATCTCTCGCTCGACTCCTTGTTCCTTCTTCTCCTATTCTTCATTTCCTCCCTCCCTCCCGTAACTGAAACAAAACCATTGCAGGCAGCGCCTAAGTTCCCAGTAGCATAATAACTCTGTCTTCCGCTTGTTTTGATCCTGCGTTGGGCACTAAAGCACCCAATCTTGGTATCTAGGTGTTGGTAGTCTGGTGCCCACTTTCCAGTTGCTTTGTATTTTGACGAAATCTAATAGAGAAAATCCTCCTTGGGTACCTAAGCACCCAATATTGGCGTCTAGACTCTACCGCAGCACGTAGCTCCTTTTTTAGATATTTTGTACTCCATTACATCTGCTTCCTCGAGTCCTGCAACACAACATCAAAACCTTCAAATAAAAGTGTAACATAAACATATAAATAGGAGAAAATAACATGACAAATAAAGTACATTTCATATGCATTTCAACATCCCATTGCTGAAACATGACTATCGTGGTTGTACTCTCATCGTTAGATTGCCATAATCAAATTCTTATCAAATGGTTGTACTCTTCATGTTACCATCGTCTGTTCGACATTAAAGTCTTTGTTGCCCTTGATGAACTCAAATGCTCATAATTCATTATTGTTTTTTCAGTACTTTCTTCCACAAGGACAAGAGGCCTAATCAATAATACAAGCGACGCACTCCCACTTCTTTAGTTAAGGGAAAGCAAAAAAATTTTACACTCTAACAATAGAGTGGATTACATTAATTTAGACCTCATAATTTTATTCCTTTCAAGAATTTTTCACATAAAAACATTTGCATCTCTTATGAGCTTTTTCTTTTCTTTTTTTTGGCAGGCGTGTGAAGTCTTAAATTCCTCTTTATTGTGAATAATAAGGGCAAGTCTAGCTACAAGCCTAATACAATGAGATGCTTGCACGGTCACATATTCAACTTCTACGAGAACTTTTCTTTGTTTTGTGGCTTCCCATATTCTTTGCACTTTTATTCTTTTTTTATTTTATCTTGGAACTTCAACGAATTTTCTTAAAGCGCTGTCAAAGCTACAATAATATTAAGGAAGATTTACATGCACTGCTCAATGCTTACGTATTTACATGTCATAATGCTTAAGCTTCAATTTTTGCATATATGTCATCTTAGCTATGCATGAAAAGATATGTTGTGTTTCTTGAGAGTTAAAATAATGATATTTTGGGATAAATGCCATGCTAGCTTATTAAAACATACAATTCACGTTGGGATTAGGGAGAGTTTGCCCCCTCTCCAAAAAGAGGTTGGGCTTCTCAAACAATCATGAAACCAATCACCATAATCAAATAAAACGGGCGATCAGATGATTTCTTCAAACAACCCAAGGGTTGTCGCAAGCAGATACCAAATGACGATAGCCAAGCATTTGGAGAGAAGAAGGAGTGGTGGGTCGCTGGCACCTTAGGACGACTGAACTAGAGTTAAATGAACCCCAAAGTTAGGCGACTACTACCAATGCATGAATCATTAACATAGGTTGCGCTTACCTAGCCAGCCGACAGATCGCAAGACCAAAAGAATCGGCCAGCCAATGATCAATGTCTGATATCACACGTTCAGACCCAAGATTCATGACAGGACAACTCAAAGTTGGCAACAGATGGCTCAAGGGTCCAAAATCACTCTCAAGACAAAGGCAAAAGGAGTATTCAAAGAAGATACTATTTCTCATGTTTTACAATTACAAGAGAGTGTTTGAGTTGAAATTATATAGGGTCTCACCCAAAACCTCTTGGCTAGATTTCCTATTTTAAACGATATGACATGCCTATTTAGAAGGAACAACACCTATAAATAAAAAGAATTGTATAGGAAAAAAAAAGATTATCTGATCCTCAGGAGGCCCTTAGTTTCTTCTCTCTATGTGTGTTCTATTCCTCGTGTATGATTCAAGAACAAATCTAGNTATATATATATATATACCACATAATTCTTATATATTGATTAACCCTCCACGGTTCTTGCATTTACACAACACCAGAAAAAATTTTCTTAAGAAAATATTAATAGAAGTGACGAAATAGTCTCTAGACCCTTTAAATTAGCGTTGAAATAGTCTAAATGAAGAACTATTAGAGATCAATTTTAAAATAGTCTTAAATNTATATATATATATATACCACATAATTCTTATATATTGATTAACCCTCCACGGTTCTTGCATTTACACAACACACGAAAAAATTTTCTTAAGAAAATATTAATAGAAGTGACGAAATAGTCTCTAGACCCGTTAAATTAGCGTTGAATTAGTCTAAATGGAGAACTATTAGAGATCAATTTTAAAATAGTCTCAAACTATTTCGACGCTTCTATAAGCTCTGGACTCAAAAAAAACCTCGTGTAATTGACCAGAGACTATATTGGCACTTAACACATTTATTATTATGATTTTAATAATTTTAGTAAATCCTATAAACTTGGATTTAGTATATCCTGATAATTTATTAAATTTTAAATTTAAATCAAAGTTGAGAAAAAAATTGAGAAGGAATTGAATTTATTAAAATATAGGTATAAAATTATCATTTTTCGCTGCAAAATTTAACTTAAATCCTATTTAAATTCAGAATCATACAAACCTTAAGAGAGGAATGCTCAAATATTAGAGAAATTGATCTCAATTTTTATTGTCATCCTGATATCTTCAAATGGTGATTATTTATTAATATAAATATTAATAATTCATTATTAATAAATTTTCTTTTGTTTTTTTATTAATTTAATATAGGAATAATGCTTTTATTTTCCCATCATCTTATCACGATGTATATAAACATGTATCTATATACAATAATGTTTTATTTTTAAAAATTAGAATATCTCCCTATAGTTTATACCTTCATTGAAATACATAATATTCTAAAAGCTAATGCATATGTCAAAATAGTTTTCTTGTTTTTAAATGAAAATTAAAGTTATTGCTTTATAAAACAAATGAAAATCATAGAGATGCGTGTTCCCATTGCTGTTCCTCAACATAAATTTTGGCAAATCAATATTTATTAAAAGTGAGTGAAAATTAGTGCACTGCTCAAAGGTCATTAGGGGTGTAAACGAGTCGAACACCAGCGAGCCAGGCTTAGCTCGTGTTCGGCTCGTTTATAGTTCGAGCTCAAAAAGTGTGTTCGTGTTCGGCTCATTTGCTTAGCGAGTCAAACACGAGTCGTTCACGAACAAATTGTCGTTTTGACAACTCTAATCACGTAGTCATAAGATGTTAAGGATTGGACAAGATTTAAAGTATCATTTGAATCTAATTTAATAATTTTTATTCTATTTTCTTAATTAATACTTTTAATTGATTATAAATCTGTGTAGCCTTGTAGTCAATTAATTTTTTTAAAAATATATAATTGATTAGTAGTATTTCGAGCCAAAACGAGCCGAACACGAACTAACAAATATTTGTTCGTGTTGTTCGTGTTCCGCTCGTTTGCTTAGCGAACGAGCCGAACACGATCTTCCTAACAAGCCGAACACGAGCTGTTCCCGAACAACGAGCCATTTTGACAGCCATAAAGCTCATCCTACACAATCACAGGAAAATATGAAAATATTTAATTTAAGTTCGGACTAGTTCAAAATATATTTACATACAGGCATTTGAGTATTGATAATTTGCGTCATTTCATGCCAACATCTATTTGGTACGTGGTCATTTTATAAAAGATAAATTTAGCTCTAATCCATCCAAAATTTTAATTTAATGGAAACCAAAAACTATTTAAAATAAATGACTTTCCTCTTAATTATATGTTATAGATTGGAAGAACATGAAGAAGCAATTTTGTCCAACTACTTTTTGCAACATAGTATAGTTTTATTTGCAATAGTTTTACAACGAAAAAAACAAAATAAAATTGAATTTATAATAACTTTAATCACATTTTTAACAAAATTAACCAGTTAGGTAATATGCTTGTAGCTTTGGATTCATGCAACGTGTAATTTATAGCTTCAATCTTAGTGTGTGTCGGAATATTTATGATGGTAAAATAATTATTTAACGACTTATCATTGCATGAAAATCCAACATACACTCAGATAATGAAAATGGTAGGAATCAAGAGGAGACACCTCAACTTTTTATATAGAAAATACTAAAAAAGGAAATAACACGGGCCTAGCATAATTGAAATATTCTACTATGTAATAAAGTTGTCTTGACATCAGTAGGCCACAGAGGCA
The DNA here is from genome assembly GCA_002079205.1 of Phalaenopsis hybrid cultivar. Lineage (NCBI taxonomy): Eukaryota > Viridiplantae > Streptophyta > Magnoliopsida > Asparagales > Orchidaceae > Phalaenopsis > Phalaenopsis hybrid cultivar. Next base: position 303,101 of record JXCR01113971.1, on the reverse strand, counting down.
AAATTTGGGAGTTGCTTGAACTGTGATGATGTCAACAAATCATAGAGGCCGAAGCTGGCATGAATTGTTATGATGTCCGTAGACCATAAAAGTTGAGTTGGGAGTTGCACGAGCTATGATACTATTAGTAGGCTGTAGAGGCCAAAGTTGGGAGAAGAATGAGCTATGATAATGTTAATAAGGCCGCAGAGGTCGGAGTTGGAAGTTACATAAGCTATGGACGATGTATGTCATTGTTGGTCCANCAGTTAGGTAATATGCTTGTAGCTTTGGATTCATGCAACGTGTAATTTATAGCTTCAATCTTAGTGTGTGTCAGAATATTTATGATGGTAAAATAATTGTTTAACGTCTTATCATTGCACGAAAATCAAACATACACTCAGATAATGAAAATGATAGGAATTAAGAGGAGACACCTCAACTTTTCATATAGAAAATACTAAAAAAAGGAAATAACACAGGCCTAGCATTATTGAAATATTCTACTATGTAATTAAGTTGTCTTGACATCAGTAGGCCACAGAGGCAAAATTTGGGAGTTGCTTGAACTGTGATGATGTCAATAGATCATAGAGGCCGAAGCTGGCATGAATTGTTATGATGTCCGTAGATCATAAAAGCTGAGTTGGGAGTTGCGCGAGCTATGATACTATCAGTAGGCCGCAGAGGCCAAAGTTGGGAAAAGAATGAGCTGTGATAATGTCAATAAGGCCGCAGAGGTCAGAGTTGGGAGTTACATAAGCTGTGAACGATGTATGACGTAGTTGGTCACATAGACCGTAGTGGTGGGCTCCAAGAAGAGAGTTTTAAGGAGTTTGGAGAGAATGATTATATCTCGAGTAAGGTGGTTGTATCCAACTATTGTGGGTACATTATTACATTTTCTTTAGGAGGTATCATTGCACCATATATGGTTGCATTGTATTGGGACACGTTATTGCACCGTATTTGCGGTGCATTGATACATTGTATATTGGGTGCACATTACACTATCTTCAGGGCTTTATTACATAGTCTTCAAAGTACGCTGTTACATCGTCTTTGGGAGCATTTTCATACCATCTTAAGAGTGTGTTGCTCTGTATGGAAAATCTTTACTCCGTAAGTGTGGTTGTTACCCCCACAATATGCTTCGTTACTCACATCATATGTCGCAATTCTACAATGTGTGTTGTGATTTCATAAAGGGATTCATTGCGGTGAGCAAGGGGAAGCTGACATGCTCGACAACAGCTCACAAGTGATGGTTGATGGTGATTGGTGGTTGCAGGAACAAGTGGCGTTCGTGGACCTCTGCTGTGGAACACCGGACCTCATCTCATTCTCCTTTAATTCCAGAGCTTACTCTGATTCAAGATCTAGGTCATCCTCCCCTTTTCAATAAGAGGTTGGGGCTCTATTTATAAAGTCTAGGAGGGGCCTCCTGATAAATAAGGACAACATCCGAACCATTCCATCGGACAACCCAAAAAGTCCCCTCAATCAAGCAATGTTATGTGGGTTAGGCTCTTTGGATTCTTCTTGTCAAGTTGTTTGATTCGACTATAAGCTTATAAAATTTTAAATCCATTGATCCTTTCAATTGGGCACTAGAAGGTTTCAAAAATGACTTAGTAGCTCGATCTGGGCTCCATTTGACTTGGATTGGACAAACTTTAGGGTCATTGTGTCCATCTCGTCTAGCCCGTCAGTTTGACTGTATGTTTGCATAAATTGGAGTTATGGATGAATTTTAATTGAGATTTGAATATTCTTTGTTAAAAAAATATTTTGAGATTCGTGTCATGCCTCGAGATTCATGTTGGATGATAAAAAATTATTGATGACATATCAAGTCTCAATATAATTTAATATTTTTAGAAATATAAATCATACAACTCCAAAATTTCATCATATGTAATGAATCTTGAATCATAGCACGGTTCTCGAGGCAGTACTTTGAGTAAAAAATATTAAATTCTAAAAAAAAAGCCATCCAAAGCTCCAATTTCTGCAAACTTGCTGTCTCACTAACTGACACAACGAGACAGACCCAATGATATCAAAATTATTCCAATATGAGTCAAATGAATCTCAGTTCAAGTCATTAAACCACTTACAGTTTTCTAAACACATTTGGAAGGTCAAACGAATGTCAATTAGCAAACCTATAGTAGTATCGAGCGTCTTTACAATACGAATCCAACGAGCCTAAGATCTCTCAATTACGACATCATTAAGGCACTCAAATTTTCATCAAACACAGTCTGTTCGAAGGAAGCTATTCGAACCATTTGATTAAAGAGGTTCATATTACTACTTCAATTACACGCATGACACTTTCAAGAGTGTCTTACACCTCATGAGGGAGCAGGAGAGCTTGAGATCTGAGGAAAAGTTTAAAGTTTTTAGAAGAAAATAAAGTCCAACACCACCAGCTTCGATCGTCGTCGACTATCGCCGACTACCGTCGACCACCACCACCGTCGACGCTGTCGACCGTTGTCGACATTCGCTGATCGTCGTTGAACACGACTGACCTTCGTCGACCATCAATGACCTCGGTAGATCATTACCGACCGTTGTCTGTCACCACCAAACTTTGTCAACTGCCGCCGACCGTCGTCGATCACTGCCGACAGTCGTTAACCTCCACTGACTGGACGCTGTCAATCGCTATCGGTCGCCGCTCGTTCCCAGCAACAAATTCAACCGTATGTCGACGTTGTAACTTGAGAAACCTAGCAACTCCTTATCGCCTGTGATACTAGTGGTTGCAATTATAATTATCTTCTTATAGTGAATCTCTTCAGTTGAGTCCGACCCTGTTGTTTTTCCTTTTTTAAGTTTTCCACGTAAAAACTTCTAGTGTCATTATTAGTTGTTTTCTCTCTTCTGAGTGTGTGTTGAATTTTTATACCATACTACAATGATAATCTTCTACTCTACCACCGCAAATTTTCCAGCACACATCATATATTAAGATATGAGATATTTTAATTAGGTTGTCCTAAAACTAATAAAAACTAAATATAAAAAAAAGTACAAGGCTAGTTATAGACATAAAATGGTCACAAATTAAATTACAACTATAAAATATATCTGAATTTCGAGAAATTCATCATAAAATTACGTTCACTAAAACTGATGCTTAACCCACCATATTAACAACAGGAAACATACCACTTCAATAAAAATACGTTGATTTAATATCATACAAATTGGGCTCAAGTAAGTCTTCTATGACGTTAAGTCCCCCACTCTTTTCTTATTTTCTTATTCTTTTATTTTTTAAAAAATGACCCCTGAATAGACATCCAAATTACTTTGAGAGCAAACCTTATAAAGTGGTCCATTCATATTGCAATTTTTATTTTATTTTATTTGTTTGCCAAAGCTTTGTAAAATTGGTGAGGATTGGTCGCCTTCATTCGGGGATTGGATGGCATCCTGTTTTAAATGGACAAGTGGTCATGAGGCGCTCACAAGCCACAAGTACTCTCTTGTGTTGAGCAAGTGGTCCTTGCATGGCATCCTGTTTTAAATTCACAAAGTGGTTGTATGACGCTCACAAGACACAAGTGCTCTTGTTTTGAGCAAGTGGTCATCACCTTCTCCAATTTGCTCTAATTTGTTGTATATATTCATATTGTGACATTTTTAAAAATTTCATTTTGGGTTCAGCTTTGGACAGATTATAAAAATATTAAAGGAGATAACAATCTATATAAGTATCTATATGTCAATTAATACTTGGTAATGAAGTAATTGGCTTGAATGAGATATTACAATTTCTTACTTGATAACATACAATAAATATATAGGTGAAACATTAATAGTGATTTGTCTCTAACAAATTTTTATCATTTGATATGAATCTTGAAACTTGACATGAATCTTGATGTAATTTTATAAGCAAGAACTTTCAAACTTGGATAAAAATGTTGCTCCGAACTCAAACCGATTGACTCGACGAGATGGACCCAATGACACCAAAATCGTTTCAATCAGAGTCAAATCAGGCCCACATCAAACCATTAGATCACTTTTAGAAGTTTTCAGGTCATATTTAAATGGATTCCGAATATGACATGTTTATCGTGAAATCAAGTGTTTTGAAATTAAGCTGTCGATGCCCTCCTCTTGTGGCCATTGCAGCTGCATCGGTAGCCACGGCCTTGGACCGCTTTTGCAGCTGCTTCCAGCCTCTGCCACTGCCTCAGGCTGCCTCTTCCAGCCTCCGCCACCAGGGGTCGTTTTTGTCTCCTCTTCTTCCGGTCGCCACCGCAGCCTCCGGTCAACACTGCCGCCACCTCCCGCAGTCACCTCCTTGACTATTGTCTGCTCCCAACGACGGAGCAACAAGTTCTCTACGCACACATTGTAATCCAAGAAAACGTGTAACCTCTTCCCTCTTATGGGACAAAATATTGTACCTCAAATCACCAACTCATAGTGAAATATTTCAACCAGGCAAGACCTTGCGTTTTTTTCTCTTTCCTGGTTTTCCACCTAAAATCTTATCGTGTCTCAACTTACTATTTTCTTTACTCTCCTTATAAGTTAGATTCTTGTACAATGCTAAGATAATAATTCGCTACTCTGTCACCGTAAATTTCCCAGCACACATCAAATATCAACTTAAGTGTGCTTGGGACCGTTTTCTGCCTATTTTGCATTTCAAATCGTTATCACAACTCTAATAGGAAAATTTTTTCTGCTTTCTAGAAATTTTTATTCATCTCGATTTGTTAAAATACAGTGACTATAAGAAATGCGCTATCTGAGTTTTGAAAAAAAAAAATTTCTGAAAAAACGGCTATACAAACATTTTTTTTCTTAAAATTGAAGTCACTGCACAGACACGAGTCACTTAAATTCTTAAGTTCGTTGACCTACTTCCCAAAAAAACTCAGAACGTGTTTCGTTGAGCACAAAATGTTCTCAAAATGACCAATTAATGGATTCTGAGAGTATCTGAATCGAACCGACAAGTCATTATTACCATTAAAAATGGGATAGGTAATGATTATTAGATTGAAGAGGTACTTCCAAAGTTAGTGCCATACAGTCTTGTGCTTCTCAAAGTTTAGTGCCCATTTCTTTTTTATTATTATTATTTTTATTTTTTGAGGTTCTTACATACATAGGACTTGAAACTTATAATTTTATTTATGTCAAACACATTTATTTATGGTATAAGCTTTTAAAATTGTAAATAGGCACAGAAAATTTTTTAATTAAGAGAAAGCAAACATCATTTCATTCGATTGGATCTTGGACTAATCGAAGAAAAGCATATATGTATAAGGAAAACATTATGCACCTGATCCGAGGCATGGTTGTATGTTATCAACCCTCTCTACCAAATTCTAAAATCCCTCTAAAAGAGAACCAATGATCGCTCTCTAGAACACCTTGGCAACCTTCTATGAAGATCATTCATCAGAAAGAAAGCCGCTCATCAGATTACGGTGACACGTCTTCAGTCTAATGGTCTGAGTTTGTCCTAAGGATAAGAATGTCTCTACACAGGGTTCCCTGAAGAAGGTTGCTTGACGCCCTTTCAGTCGACAAAAGAACTCTCAACCAACCAAACGATTATCGAACAACCGAATGTTAGCATCGGCAACTCATTAATACCCCGCTTCAAACATTTATAATGTGAAATACCAAAGGATCCCACAGTCAATAACAATTATTTAAAATTATAATGACACATTAATCACTTGTCACGTTTCTAATTATAAAGAATAAATATGTAATTTACTGGACACTCCCTATAATTTATAAATGGAGGGTCATTTCATCAAGAAGGGACTACTAAATTTATTCCAAAAAGTTTGTGTTATAGTGCACCATACTTTTAGTTCTTTTTCCTCTACTCTTCTCATCCGTAAAACGCTTATCCTTTGGGCGTGACTCCAAGACATTTTGGGATTCAACAATAACTTATACAAGTACAATGCTACCTCAGCTTGCCTTTAACATACTTATAACGACCCTTACATTATTAAAAGAAGATTATTGAGAAAATATAAGTAGAAAAATTTTAATTGTGAAAATATCATTTTCAAAGTGAATCTGATAAATCTTTAAGTAACCATAGAACTAATTAATCATACATATTTACATGATTTGGCTTCAATGAAGTTTACTTTCAGAGCTGCACAGAGATAACATAAATGTCACTCAATTTTTATATAATTACATGAATAGATTAGTTTATGTTAAGTTGAAATTAAAAATACCTCTTTGATTATGTCCTCATTCCCTTTTATTCTCCCTGTTCTGCGGCATATGAAGCGGTGGGTGGCAAATATAAATATTCATTGCAAAGGTAGTACAAAATATAGGAGATTCCAAAATTATATAATAAGCCCATAAAATAAATCCTTTATAATAAATAAAAAAGCTCTTAAATTTTTTTCACTTTGAAAATATGACTCAACCAAAGATTCACACACATCACTCAATTCCTATGTATTTACATATCTAACACTTAACATTTCAATTTTTACGTGTATGGCATCTTATTTATGCACTTAAAGGTACATTTCACTTTTTAAAAGTTAAAATAATGATATTTTTATATGATATGAAAGACATGGGTGGTATAAATGTAAAAAATAATGATACGAACAACATTATAATTGATCATTTATTTTTATGAATATACTCATTTGTTATTTAACAAATAACGATTATTGAGAACTCAATAAGATGATGATTTAATGATACTAGCTTAATTATTTGTTCTATATTAGTATATGATTTTTTTTTTTTTTTGGCATCTTATGCATTTTAAAGGTTTCCAATCAAGGCTAGTTATATTAATTAAAAGCGCATTTATATACATACCACATAATTCTCTTGTATTTACATATTGAACACCAAAACGTTCATATTTACAAGTATATCATTCAGATCTTTAACATCGCATAAAACTAATACTGTCATTACTGATGCGTCATCAAAAAAATTTTTATCATCTAGCAAGAATTTTGATATATATATGAACAAATAATTCTCCAAATTCAAATTCAGGATCATACATGACAATAATATCTGCAAGTTTATAGTCAAACTTACCATCTCGACAAGATGAACTTGGTGGTACCAAAGCCCGATCAATCCAGGTCCAATCAATCCCTAATCAAATCATTAAAGTGTACTTGAAGGATTTAGTTCATCAATTGAATAGTCATATGAACTCCAAATTTGACATATTTTAAGTCAAATATAGCATTTCGACGAGAGGAATCCAACGTCCCTAATCACTCAATTCTGAGGTCATTAAAACCCTCAAACCATCAGAAAATCTCTACGATCAACGGGGTCAATTTGGGCTCCCTGATTGAGTGTTTTGGGAAGTTAATTTATACGAACCAAATGGTGCGAAGTACAGGAGAATCACACATGTATACATTTCGTACAATCAATTTCCATAAATGTGTTTCGTGTATCGATCCTAGAAGAAAAGAGGTAAATTCTAAAACGAAAGAAGTCCCGCCTACTGATTTTGGAAATAGTATGAATGTTCAAATATCCCAATTTTTTAAGGTACTAAAAACTTATGCTAAAGAAGAGGCTGTTTCAAATGAGTTCAGGTGCAAAAGAATTATTCTTTGGATGGGTCACGTAAAATTCTAGATTCAAAGAGGTGTGTCAAATGTTAAGCATAAAAAAGGAGCACACTTTTCCTTATTCCCTTTCGGGAGTTTAAGAAAGTTTTGATGGTAAACTGGTTTAGTTTCCTAAATCCCAAGAACATCCCATGATTCAATTTGGACCTAATAGTTTGCACAAATTCAAAGTTAATATCCCCATTCCCCTAAATCCATATGGTTAACCTAATCATTTCTATAACTATTCTTCTGAATCTCATAGTTCACTCTGTATTTTAACTATTCTACAAGCTTGGTCGAGCGTAAAGTATGTTTTCAAGATTAACACAATTTTGATATGAATCACACAAAACAATTTAATCATATCATTCTGACAATACTAATCCAAAAGAGAAACGAGAAAATTACTCACAAATCATATTAGAAAACACAATTATGATGATTTTATTGATGGGAAGAACATGTATAGGATTTAATAACTAGTGATAAATTTTGTCTCTTATAGTCGCCGACCTCTATCGATCGCCACTTGTCAACCACAATCAATCACCGCCAACTACCCATCACCGCCAACTACCCCTATTCCTTGTTGTCGGTGAGCCTTGACTGTTAAAATCATATTCCAAATACATCAGTAACAAGTGATGCTCTATTGAAGACCCAGTAATAATTTTTGACATTCATAGCCACCAACCACTTTTGGCCACCACTGACCTTGCTCGTCGCCGTCGACATCCCTTGCTTGCTAATGTTGTATGTCAGATATGGCTGTAGCGTCTAATGTTGTATTGGAGATACGATGATAACTTCGAAATTTCATAGCCGTCAACCACCATCAACACTTTTCACTACCAATCATCAGCTACCACCACTGCTTACGGTCATTGCAATTAGAATATGACATTTGTTCCTAAAATCTATATTGTTTATCATCATATATCTATAAGTGTTGTATCTAGTATAAAATTCTAACAAAGCTCTCCAAGTTGTGAAAAAAAGAGCGTCTCTACTCATATTTTATTTTGATTGAGCTAGGTCCCGTGATTTTTTTCTCTTTTCTGATTTTTTCATGTACAAAAACTTATTGTCTTCTCCTGTTACTTTCCAATTATTTGTGTCTGTTGAATTTGTATACAATACTAAGACATTAAATTATCACTCTACTACCATAAATATTTCGGGACACAACAAATATTTTTTCATAAGTAAAATGTTTGATTTAATGCATAGTTTTATGACACAAAAGTGTTAAATGCTAATATCTAATTGTAAATGTTCGACATGTAAACACATATGAATTGTGTGGTATGTATGTATATTTCCCTAAGTTAAAATATTTTTAATAATATTGGAAGCTGGTCAAACAAATTAAATATTACCCAATGAATTATGTCAATTTTAATTAAAATCATCTTGACTGATCATGCCTAGCATTAAGATAATTTATTAAATTCATATGTATTAAAACATTTTATTAGCTAAAAATTGTTAAGATGTTTAAATGCTTCAAGAATAGTATATGTTCACAAGAATTAATATTTGAATGCAACATTTAGTAATTTTTTGCAAAAAAAAAAGTAAAAAATCACTCCAAAAAATTATATATATATAAACTCATATTCTATAAATGAAAGAGAACTAATTAGAAAGAGCATAGAGGTTTAAATAATTTGAGAGCTCTACCCTCTAACTAATGGTAGTAATCATTGTTGATTTCTATTAGTATCTGGTATGAACCAAGAGTGGCAAACATTGGCGATTCATGCAAGTATATACATCATATCAATAGTATTTGGAATAAGGTTTCAGGTATCTATCCCTTATCGAATGAGTTGAATCCCAATACAAAACAAATTCTACTTAACTATTATCAGTTCTAGTCTGAATGTTAATGTTTTGGTAATTTTACTAAAGTGATTAACCCAAAGTCATCAAGTTCAAAAAATTCTATGTACAGTGGTGTAGAGTTAAGAGTTTTCAAATGCTTAAAAGGTTCTCCCCTGAAATGGTTTTGTGTGACATCAAGTGTGAAAGAATGATTCAACAAGTAGGTAACAAACGAGAGCAACCCTCTTCCTCACCCACTCTCAGTAGTCTAAGGAAGTTTGTCTACGAAAACTTGGTTTAGTTCCCTAAATCCAATTTCTAGCCCCAAGAATTAATTTCTCCCAAAAAGTCTGCACTAACCTAGAGGCATTATCCCTATTCCCTTGAGTTAATGTGATTAACATAATCGTTCCACTATGATCTCTTTCGAATTTCATAATTCATGATAAGTATTAACATCGCCATTTAAGATTAAGCGTAAATTCACATAAGAAATAACACACAATCCAATCCTACATCCCAAAGCAAGAGAGAATAAGAGAACTACTCACTACTCATGTTTATACACATCAACAAAAACATTTTATTTGGAAGAAGAAATCAAACACGACAGTCTTTAATAGTAAGTACTATAAGAGAAACTGGAATTAGCATTCCATATTTGCGTCATAATTTTCAAATTCAAATATTAGAGTCAGATTTGCGGATATTAAGCGGCAGATAATAAGCTTAAATCTTTGAGGTAGATTTTACCTTTGATTTGTGCCAAAAAGTTATTGGCTTCGATGTTAGGTCGAATAAAACGGCGCAAAAACTTTACTTGTTAGCATCAAGATTTGTCTGATGCAGATAACCTAAACCTTAATTTCATTTCTTCATGCTTCTTCTCTTGATCTCCCCTTCTTCCTGAAACACTTTCAAGCTCCCTCACCCCTTTTCCCATCCCCTTTCCCTCTCCCTTACAGTTTCGCTCAAAACCATCACCTTCCTATGCAAACATTCGCTATACAGTCGCTATTAGAGCTAGTTAGGGAGAGAACAATGAAATCGTTCTTACAGAGACCACTGAAACTCCCCTCATCCTTCAACTCTGCTCCTATAAGAAAATATTGAAGAAGGCAAGCATATTCACACCATTATTTTCATTCATATGTGGTATGTATGTAAAAATTGATGTTTTGGAAAAATTATGGAGAGAGCTTGCAGAGTCTAGATTGGAAAATTTATGGGGAGAGCTCTTCACCCTTCTCCTTTTCCTCATTCTCTCATTCGATATATTTAACATTATTTAGGTCTTAACACTATCTATTGTCATTTTAGGTTTAGGTTATGTTAATGTAAATTAGAAGAGTGAGCTGAGAGGAATGGTCAAGCTCGAAAGGTTAGAACCCCAGGCTTAATAGGTTATCTTATGCTTATGTTAGTGTAAATTTTAGGCTTATTTTCACTTCAATATTGATGGTTGAAGTGAAGGAATGCATAAGACCTAGTGTACAAAGAAAAGTACTACTTAAACTTGAACATGAATTTTTTAAGACGACCGTGAGGCTTGCAGTGCTTTATGGTGCAGAATGTTAGCTTATAAAAGAAGTATAAAAGTAAGTTATTTTAGAATTATGTTAAAGTAGACGAGTGACTTTACGCTAAGAGACAAAATTTAAAACAAATATATCCATGAATGTTTTCTTTGCTTTGCTACGCATGTCATACTTGTCTTGTATTTTGTTTTTGTTTTAGGTATAATTACAATATTCTTCATGTTTAGATTTTGCACATTCTTCCTTTTACTTGTGTATACTGCTATTTAGTTGTTAATCATGCTACAAAAAACCATAAGTGGTACTGGTGATCAGGCGCCTCAACATGTGAATGTAAGTAAGAAATTGATTTTCTCATATTTATTTTGACTCTTAATTTTTAAAATGACAATTAATAAATAGCTTTCATTATGTAGGAGAGGTACGAGCAGCTCTGAGAAAGGCAGCTGCCCAACCGCATGCAAGGGAGCTCCTTCTTCGCAAGACTATAACGTCGCCGACTCCTTCGTCAACAAAGACGCTGCCTCCCTTACCCTCATGTCGCTTCTTTGGGCACATTTCTCCTTCCGCTCACCCGCCTCTGCCCTAACCCTCTGCTCTTTGATTTCCTTACTGTCTGATTTGCAATTTATAAGGTGAATTCCTCTCTTCAACTTCCAAGCCGCTTTATGTCCTCTCCTCCCCTACTTCTTGCTTCCTCTTCTTTGACTATCTCTCGCCCGACTCCTTGTTCCTTCTTCTCCTATTCTTCATTTCCTCTCTCCCTCCCGTAACTGAAACAAGACCATTACAGGCAGTTCCTAAGTTCCCAGTAGCATAGTGGCACATACTTTCTAATAACTCTGTCTTGCGCTTGTTTTGATCCTGCATTGGGCACTAAAGCACCCAATCCTGGTATCTAGGTGTTGGTAGTCTGGTGCCTACTTTCCAGTTGCTTTGTATTTTGACGAAATCTGATAGAAAAAATCCTCCTTGGATACCTAAGCACCCAATACTGGCATCTAGACTCTACCGCAGCACGTAGCTCCTTTTTTAGATATTTTGTACTCCATTACATCTCTTTCCTCGAGTCCTGCAACAGAACATCAAAACCTTTAAAAAAAAGTGTAACATAAACATACAAATATGAGAAAATAAAACGACAAATAAAGTACATTTCATATGCATTTCAACATCCCATTGTTGAAACATGACTATCGTGGTTGTACTCTCATCGTTAGATTGCCATAATCAAATTCTTATCAAATGGTTGTACTCTTCATGTTACCATCGTCTGTTCGACATTAAAGTCTTTGTTGCCCTTGATGAACTCAAATGCTCATAATTCATTATTGTTTTTTCAGCACTTTCTTCCACAAGGACAAGAGGCCTCATCAATAATACAAGCGACGCACTCCCACTTCTTTAGTTAAGGAAAAGCAAAAATTTTTTACACTCTAACAATAGACTGGATTACATTAATTTAGACCTGATAATTTTATTTCTAGAATTTTTCATATAAAAACATTTGCATCTCTTATGAGCTTCTTTTTTTTGGCAGGAGTGTGAAGTGTTAAATTCCTCTTTATTGTGAATAATAAGGGCAAGTCTAGCTACAAGCCTAATACAATGAGATGCTTGCACGGTCACATATTCAACTTCTACGAGAACTTTTCTTTCTTTTGTGGCTTCCCATATTCTTTGTACTTTTATTCTTTTTTTATTTTATCTTGGAACTTCAACGAATTTTTTTAAAGCGCTGTCATGATTTTCAAAGCTACAATAATATTAAGGAAGATTTACATGCACTGCTCAATACTTACGTATTTACATGTCATAATGATTGAGCTTCAGTTTTTGCATATATGTCATCTTAGCTATGCATGAAAAGATATGTTGTGTTTCTTGAGAGTTAAAATAATGATATTTTGGGATAAATGCCATGTTAGCTTATTAAAACATACAATTCACGTTGGGATTAGGGAGAGTTTGCCCCTTCTCCAAAAAGAGGTTGGGCTTCTCAAACAATCATGAAACCAATCACCATAATCAAATAAAACGGGCGATCAGATGATTTCTTCAAACAACCCAAGTGTTGTTGCAAGCAGATACCAAATGATGATAGTCAAGCATTTGGAGCAAAGAAAGCAAGTTGGGTTGCTGGCACCTTAGGACGACTGATCTAAAGATAAGCTCAAAGTCAGGCGACTACGACCAATGCATGAATTATTAACATAGGTTGCACTTACCTAACCAGCCAACATATCGCAAGATCAAAAGAATTGGCCAACCAATGATCAACATTGATATCACACATTCAAACCCAAGAATTGTGACAGGACAACTCAAAGTTCGCAACAGATGGCTCAAGGGTCCAAAATCACACTCAAGACAAAGGCAAAAGGAGTATTCAAAGAAGATACTATTTCTCATGATTTACAATTACAAGAGAGCGTTTGAGTTGAAATTATATAGGGTCTCACCCAAAACCTCTTGGCTAGATTTTCTATTTTAAACGATATGACATGTCTATTTAGAAGGACCAACACCTATAAATAAAAAGGATTGTATAGGAAAAAAAAAAAGATTATATGGTGGTCAGTAGGCCCTTAGTTTCTTCTCCTCTATGTGTGTTCTATTCTTCGTGCATGATTCAAGAACAAATCTAAATTAATAATATATATAAATATATAGTGTCGCATACTCAGAACAGTTAGTTGGGCACCTGCTTGTCAGTTGTAAGTTTCCCCTGGTCTGGGGTTCGATTCCCCCCCGAGTATAGGGTGTAGTACTCTAATACTTAGGTGCATGAGGGGTGTCCGGGGNACACACACACACACACACACACACACACACACACACACACACACACACACATATATATATATATATATATCTCAAAAGTAGGCCTCCGTTGCTGTATTATTATTATTATTTTATTTGTCCACAAATATTTAGCAATTCTTTGACCCAGACATGAGTAACTGTTTTCAAATTTTTTAAAATGCAAACTTTTTTCTAGTATTAATTAATTAGAAAAATTAAAAAAACACTACAATGACAAAATTTAATTTTTTAAACAAACCTCTAAAATCTAACTAATAACCACAGCAAATGCACTATGATGATGAAGATCCAAACCTCACTTACAAATAACATAAGCGACAATCAAAGAAGGCATCACCAGCCTGCATGCCTTAGAAGACCAAAATGTTAAATATTTAATAGGCCTGTCAAGAAGTTGAATGCCCTCTCTAACCTTGTTTGATTATAGCAAGATAATTTCAGATAGAATTATCTATGTAATTTAATGTACTGTCTATTCAAAGTAAAATATTCCTATTGTCTCCTAAATTTATATTCTATGTCTAAAACAAATGCATGAAATTAGAGGAATCATCTAAGTTTGAAGAAGACATTTATTAAATAATTACAAACACATCCAAATTTTCATATATGCATGCATAACACTCAAATCTTTAATATGACATCAAACATATTGCTATTAATTTCTTCTTAGAAGTGAATTACACTTTTCATGGATAGATTTATAACATAAAAAAATATAAATATAAACATCAGATGTGTAAATACATAAAAGTCGTGTTGTATGTATGTAAATTTAAAAAAAAGGGCTCCTGCAATTTTCTCATAACTCAAAAGAAGCTCATTTATTTTAGATTAGTCTTAGGGTCTGTTTGGGGCAGTTGCAGCTTATTGAATAATCTGCTGATAAACTAATTAAAAATAATCTGCTGATAAGTTAGGTGCGGTGGCTATTACAAATTTTTATTTTTTTGGAAAAGTCATACCGCTATCAGAAAGCTGCACCTAGATAGGTGCGGTCTCAAAACGCTGTTTTTAGAATTTTGAAAACGCATAAGCTGCTAAAACGCAGTTTACCCGAACAGGCCGGGTGCGTTTTCAAAACATCATCGCACCAAATAAGCTGCCCCAAACAATTTGAGATTTTTCATTTACCAGACTTTGAAAGAAGAAATTTGATTCATGACTGAAGTTAGGTTTATGGATCCCCAATTTACGGTTCTCATTTTGGCCTTTATCAAAATTTACAAGGAAAGCTCNATATATATATATATATATATATATATATATATATATATATCAAAAGTAGGCCTCCGTTACTGTATTTTTATTATTATTTTATTTATCCACAAATATTTAGCAATTCTTTGACCCAGACATGAGTAACTGTTTTAAAATTTTTTAAAATGCAAACTTTTTTCTAGTATTAATTAATTAGAAAAGTTAAAAAACTCTACAATGCCAAAATTTTATTGTTTAAACAAACCTCTAAAATCTAACTAATAACCACAGCAAATGCACGATGATGATGAAGATCCAAACCTCACTTACAAATAACATAAGCGACAATCAAAGAAGGCATCACCAGCCTGCATGCCTTAGAAGACCAAAATGTTAAATATTTAATAGGCCTGTCAAGAAGTTGAATGCCCTCTCTAACCTTGTTTGATTATAGCAAGATAATTTCAGATAGAATTATCTATGTTATTTAATGTACTGTCTATTCAAAGTAAAATATTCCTATTGTCTCCTAAATTTATTTTCTATGTCTAAAACAAATGCATGAAATTAGAGGAATCCATCTAAGTTTGAAAAAGACATTTATTAAATAATTACAAACACATCTAAATTTTCATATATGCATGCATAACACTCAAATCTTTGATATTACATCAAACATATTACTATTAATTTCTTCTTAAAAATGATATACATTTTTCGTGGATAGATTTATAACATAAAAAATTATAAATATAAGCATCAGATGTGTAAATACATAAAAATCGTGTTGTATGTATGTGAATTAAAAAAAAAAAGGCTCCTGCAGTTTTCTCATAACTGAAAGAAGCTCATTTATTTTAAATTAGTCTTAGGGTCTGTTTGGAGCAGCTGCAGCTTATTGAATAATTTGCTGATAAATTGATGAAAAATAATCTACTGATAAGCTAGGTGCGGTGACTATTACAAATTTTTATTTTTTTTTTGAAAAGTCATACCGCTGTTAGAAAGCTACCACCACACCGGTCTGAAAACGCAGTTTACCCGAACAGGTTGGGTGCGTTTTTAAAACTCCATCACACCAAATAAACGGGCCCTTAGTCTAACAATTTGAGAATTTTCATTTACCAGACTTTGAAAGAAGAAATTTGATTCATGACTGAAGTTAGGTTTATGGATCCCCAATTTACAGTTCTCATTTTGGCCTTTATCAAAATTTACAAGTAAAGCTAGCTATACTCTTGAAGCTTAAACTATTATTCTATCATTAGTTGTCTCATATGTACCAACGACTGATGTCATATACTATATAAGTCATTATTTATCTCTCTTAAATCATCCTATGTGAGACCAAATCTCAAATATGTAATTAGTTATTTACAAAGTTTTGCAGAGTCATCCGTTATAATTTGTGAGTGCTCCATTACAAGTACACGTAATTATGAAGTTTTCATTAAAAAAAAACTATATGCGACACCAAAAAATGCATTGTGTCATATCATCTACTTTTAATATGGGAATATGTACTTTGATATCCCCTTTTTTCTTCTAGAAGTATCATCCTTGTAATCCTCATAGGAGCGACAACTTTTACCTCGGTCATGTGAGATGAGTTCAACCATAATATTAATTGTAATTAGGGTGCAATCGATCCGAGCTGAGCCGATTATATCATAGTTCGGACTTGGATTGATAAAATTATAAGGTGTTCATGTTCGGATTGAGCTTGTGTCGAGCTTACATATATTGTTCAAACTTGACTTGTTTAAATTTGTTAATTTTTGAACTTGATTTGCTTATGGGAAGTGAACAAGTGTTCAAATGTGCTAAAAATTCTAACGAGTATCCATATTTTCATATAAAATATCAATAATTGATTTTACAAATCTGATCGCAACTACTAATTTATTGATTGTAAACTTTATAAAAATGGAAGATATNATAAAATATCAATAATTGATTTTACAAATCTGATCGCAACTACTAATTTATTGATTGTAAACTTTATAAAAAAATGAAAGATAATTCATGAATCATGATCAAGTGAGATGCAATATCTCATATTTTAACATGATCATACTCATATTTTCGAGTCTGAACCCAACTCTCATATTCAAATATAGGTGCTAGATTTCCCATAGTGATATGCACTTGTCATTGTACTAGCTTTTTTGGACAATTTTGTAGGTGCCTTCAATATTAAGTTGTTGCATCACTTTTTCTTAATCATATACAACTTATAATAAGTGCATTGCACTTTCTCGACACCACTTACAAATCGGTNAAAGATAATTCATGAATCATGATCAAGTGAGATGCAATATCTCATATTTTAACATGATCATACTCATATTTTTTGAGTTTGCACCTATCTCTCATATTCAAATATAGGTGTTAGATTTCCCATAGTGATATGCACTTGCCATTTTACTAGCTTTTTTGGACAATTTTGTAGGTGTCTTCAATATTAAGTTGTTGCATCACTCTTTCGTAATCATATACAACTTACAATAAGTGCATTGCACTTTCTCAACACTACTTACAAATCGGATAAATTTATTAGCGGAGTGGAAAATTAAGATAAATGAGATACTAGAATTTTAGGGATCCATGCACACCGCGATCTCGTCGTTGCTTTCGATGTTTGCCACCCTAACAACTTGGGGTTTCCTATGTTTCGAGTGAAACTAGAAAACATGAAACAGTGAGAGACTAGAGGGAAAGTGAAGTTTACGGGGCTTTAAAGTTAATTGTACGAGGCATTTCATACATACCACAAAAATCTTTTATATTTTCACATCTAACATCTAAAATTTAACAAAATAAATATATAATTAATAATTAATTAAAAAATATTATTGATATAATACTATGTTACTATTAAATATATAATCAAATAAATTTTAGTTAATTAAATTTTATTTAAATAGTAGATCATATATAAAGCACTTAATATCGAGTATTTACAAAGTTAGTTGTTGAACAACAAACGAGTTTGATTGTGAACATAAATGAACAAATTTAACTATTTTAATGTTTAGCTCATTTAAATTTCAAGCTTATTTATTTATTAATTTGAACAAACATGATGGGTCTTAGTCGAGCCGACTTTGAGTTATTCATCGAGTGCATTTGTTCATTTACAGCCCTAATTATAATAGTCGAAATCATGCCATATAAGATGTTCGCTTTGGCCCGCACCATTCTATACAACTTCAATATCAAAATTGTATTGCTTTTTGTATAACCCTCATGACAGTCAGTAACCTTGGCATTGCTCCATTATAAGCACACATAATTTTGAAATTGCAAGGAAAATATATTTATCATTAAAACACTTTACATGTATATCACAATATTTTTTGCTTGACTTTTTAATTTAAGTTAAGGTCATTCTTGTTTAATTATANCCTAACAACTTGGGGTTTCCTATGTTTCGAGTGAAACTAGAAAACATGAAACAGTGAGAGACTAGAGGGAAACTGAAGTTTACGGGGCTTTAAAGTTAATTGTACAAGGCATTTCATACATTCCACAAAAATCTTTTATAGTTTCACATCTAACATCTAAGATTCAACAAAATAAATATATAATTAATAATTAATTAAAAAATATTACTGATATAATAATATGTTACTATCAAATATATAATTAAATAAATTTTAGTTAATTGAATTTTATTTAAATAATAGATCATATATAAAGCACCTAATATCGAGTATTTACAGAGTTAGTTGTTGAACAACAAACGTGTTTATTTATGAACATAAATGAACAAATTTAACTTTTTTAATGTTTAGCTCATTTAAATTTCAAGCTTATTTATTTATTAATTTGAACAAATATGATGGGGTCTTAGTCGAGCCGAGTTTGAGTTATTCATCGAGTGCATTTGTTCATTTACAACCCTAATAAGAATAGTCGAAATCATGCCATATAAGATGTTCGCTTTGGCCCGCACCATTCTATACAACTTCAATATCAAAATTGTATTGCTTTTTGTATTACTCTCATTACAGTCAGTAACCTTGGCATTGCTCCATTATAAGCACACATAATTTTGGAATTCCAAGGAAAGTATATTTATCATTAAAACACTACATATATATCACAATATTTTTGGCTTGACTTTTTAATTGAAGTTAAGGTCATTCTTGTTTAATTATCTCATAGAACCAGGTCATCCCAAAAAGTCTATCAGGAGTTTATTCTTATTTAGGCTATCAAGCCCTTCCGATAGGTTTTCTTTGTCGATATTGGATATTAAACCATCACCAAAATATTTGAGCAGTCAATTGAGCACTAATGTCCACAAGGATAGAACCTCTTAGGCTGTCACAATTGTCTAAATTTTATTACACTTGAAATACACATAAGGTATTTTCATTAATTTCAAGGAAATTTGCATGATAAAACCTTTCCATGCCATCTCCCTTTAGCAAGCTTCTTGTTGTTGAGTAAGATTTGTAAAATCAAAGGCAGGCCTAGGTGGGGACTAGGGGGCATTTGCCCCTACTCAAATTTAGATTTTTTTTTGCTTAAATGGGAAAAAATTTTGGTCTTTTTTTTCTTTCTGAAATGTCAGTTTTTAGCCTCTTGAAATATCACTTTGTTTTTTATTGCCCTAGCCCCTTCCATGTTAAGTCTAGTGGATAGTTTAACCCCCTGAAAAAAGATGTTGGTTCTCCCCCTAAAAATCACAATGATGTTATTTAATGAGTAACATTTCTCAATACAAATATAGCACATGATTGTNTATATATATATATATATATATATTATATAAGTTGTTTTCAATGCCCAAGGATTGAATCTTTTCTATATTATATTTATTATTTATGTTATAAAGCTTTTATTAATGGGATAGTCTAGATTAAAAAATCTAAATTATG
The DNA here is from genome assembly GCA_002079205.1 of Phalaenopsis hybrid cultivar. NCBI lineage: Eukaryota > Viridiplantae > Streptophyta > Magnoliopsida > Asparagales > Orchidaceae > Phalaenopsis > Phalaenopsis hybrid cultivar. Next base: position 283,211 of record JXCR01113971.1, on the reverse strand, counting down.
TTGAAACTTGAAAGAAAAAAAAGTTAGAGTTTAAAATTAATAAATTGTATAACATTGACCTTGTAAAACTTCAGTGATAGTTTCTTTTTCTCATCATTCTTATATATGCACGATATTAGTCATCTCAGGGGGCACTCTAAGAATACTTATAATCATGAGGGGTAAGTGAGTTTTTAACTCTATTTTATATCATCCTTAGTTTGTCTTAGAAATAAAGTCATTTGAGGACGAGGAATGAAAATTTTGACTATAATAGAGTGGGCAAGTTAGCTTCCTAGGCTTTTTCTTATTTTAAAACAACTTAATGAAATAATTTATGCTTTTAGAGATTATTATTGATCAATTAAAAGATTTCAAGTAGAAATGATTAACTTAGTCTTAGTCAAGCTATTGTATGAAAATGGTGCCCATGGGATAGATAGCGTTCATGAAAAATTTTAATTATGTTACAAGACATTTGTCTAGTCCTATACATCTCCAAGATCAACAAATTCACTTAGTCAATTACTATTCAAACTATGAATGCTACCTATTCAAATCAATTTATCTAATCAAATAATCTATAGCATGAGATGTGTCTTATATAAGTCTAAAATAATTATGTGATGCTCTAATTTCATGAAAGTATATTATATGTATATTATGTGATAACTAGAAGAGGAAAACTTAGTAGAACATTACTAATATGTTGCAGAGATGTTAGTTGATGTTCAATAACCATTTAACAACTTCTTAAGTAGATTTATGGATCATCATAAACATCTTAAATAATGAGGCTTTATTAAGTTAGATGCAACAATTAACTATATTATGAGACACTATTAATACATTTGTATACAAATTTTGGATTTATTTTGACAAATCTTTACTTTAACCCAAACAGAATCAGTCCCATTTGGACACCCCTGACCAAGTTAAACATGGGATTTTTGGATAACTTCAGTCTCACTTCTCTAATGCAAAAAATGCTTTCACATATCCTCATTTACTTTATTAGGCTAAACTCACCCTCCTACATAAACACTTTCAACCCACTCTAGTGATATCTTATCTAAACAACATCATGTTAGTGTCATAGAAAGGAGTTATTACCATACAAAGATGATGGGGGTATTTTAAACATTTATACTTTTCCAATTATCTCTCTTGTAGTGCTTATGTTAAGTGCTCCCATGGTTAATCTATATGCTTATGATCTCATAATTTTCATGTTTAACAAATTATCATTATCTAAATAGTGGTTATTCCCCAAATAAAGTTATGTTATTGCATTGACTTAAAGCACATTAGTGCCTAATAACTTGACGGAGCAAGGGTGATACTAGCTCAAAGTGTTGTTATTTATATGTATAGTGAGGATCAAGATTTTTATGACCTACACTAATTAATTCTCATTAAAAATGAATTTTATCATCAACATGAAGTGAAGTTATCAACCTTATTGTTATGGGTCTCCTTATTGTGTTTTTATGTTATGCACCAACTATTATATTATTTTATTGATGATTTAAGCAAATACCAATATAATGTTACTAATTATGGGCTCTGATAAAGCCATACTAAACTTTTAAGAATATAGAATTCATTGAGCCAAAATTACTAAATGCTAATCAACACATGCCTAGTTATTAGAGATAAAAAGTGATAGCATATGATTTATAATGGAATCATAACTTTAAATATAAGGAAAGCATATTATATAAAAGTATGGAAAGAAAATATTATTTTAGTATGGTGGAATAGAGAAAATTTTTTTGACAATATGAAAGTAATCATTAGCGCTCAAATAAGGATACTATGAATTTATAGATGAAAAAAACAAATGCATAAATTATGGAATCAATAAAAATTAACTTAAAATCCATTAAAACCATTTATTTAATGAAAGGAACAAAAGAAAGAGTAATCATAGGACTTGAGCAAGTCATGAAAACTTGTATGAGCCAAGGATGCTGCTTATGAAAAACCATCCCTAGTGGTAACAATTTTTTTTTTTAATTTTTAGCTTACTAGACTTTTTCTCTACATTGTTGGTGGCTGAGCTTTTTGTTTTATTTACCCTAATTTTAGCCACATTTTGATTTATTATGAATTTTTTTCTTTTATTTAGTATACTAGCTCAAACATTTTAGTGGGCTCAATTGTCATTTTTTTCCTCTTTTTTTTATCTCATCTTACATTTGACATCTAGTGCTAATATAAATATAATACTACATATAGATGGTAAAGCTTATGTCACTTATCCAAAAATGAATTTTAAGTAACATGAAAACTCAACTGCTAAATGGTCCTTATGGACGTAATGGAGTAAGCCTATCAACTGTGAATTTAGTAGTCTAATGTTGATAAGTTCAATAGTACTCATTAGTTATACATTTGGAAGTGACACAACTTAGGTCTCATTACTGTTCAGAAGGATTCTGTGATTACCTCCAAAGTAAATCGCCATTCCAATGAGTTCCTCATAATGGGTCAACCCCATTTCGATCATCACGCAAGCATTTCTACCAAACTAGCCTAAATTATACCAGTCTATGTTCCTTACTCATACGAATTGGTTGAAGATTCTCATCAAACTTGCTTACTAGTTGTAACATCATTGGGCTTGGGAAGCAGCTCTCTAAGGTAGAGTGAAGAGAACTTCCACCTGTTAACATATATTCCATCATTAATTAAAAGTATTAAATCTTACTAGGAGTTTTGTCGACAATGAGTCTACTTAAGCTCCATACTACAATAGCATATAATCTAGTTTTAGGTCTATTTTCTAGACCTCTATGCAGAAACAAAGGCTCTTGATTATATAAATTTGATAAATAATGAATAATAATTTGAAATAGATGACAAGTATTTATGATCCTTGCTATCATAATTTTATCCTTCTAACTATACAGTTTAGTGAACTTGTCAGGATGAATCTTTTCAGGAATGAAGTGGCGTTTGAAAGTAATTCTTTTGACATCATGCATCAAGAGGCACACAATGACTCTTCATCTTTCCACATTATGGCTTTTCTTTCCTAAATAAATGCGAGGCCATTGATGATAATCAAATGAGAAAACTATTCTACGCTCCAAAAGTAATTCTACATGGCAAATTTGTGCTTGGATTAGAGTACCTACAACTTGCTCAATTTAATACCAGCAATTAAAGTTTTGTATAAATGATCCAAAGTGTTTGTGTTTGGTTCTTGTGATTCTTACTGTGATTGGCCAAGATATTTGTTTGCGTCAATTTTTTATTTCTTCTATGTTTGACACATGTTTTGGATGTCATGGGACCGTATTTTCTAATAAGCATGTTATCATGACCCAAAAATTTCCACAAAAATCATTTCGAAGTGAATCGGGCTCAAATTTAACTTTATCATCTACAATATTGCTTGAACGATTTTGAATGAAGAAACATATCGAGTGACTGAGTCCAAAATATCGATTTTATTGAGGGTGGATAGTCATATTGATGGGGTTTCATGCGCCGGTCTCATTCGGCGTGATGCACGCAAATTGAGGCCAAACCAGGTCGTTTGTCGATGAAATTTCTCTGAATGATCCCAAACGACAAAACCGACAGCGTAAGCACATCCGAAATATCGATTTTGCCTAGGAAGGATACCCAAATTATTAAGGTTTCGGGCACAGATCTCATTCGGCACGATGCAAGCAAATTGAGGCCAAATTAGCTTGATCGTCAATGAATTCATCCAAACAATTTCGGATTACAAAACGGACTGTGGGAGCTTGTACGAAACTCCAATTTTACCTATGGAGAACACTCATATTATTATATTTATGTACAGCAGTTGATGACACATAAATCGAAGCACCTGAATTTAAATTTTTTTTTAAATTTAATCGAACGATGCATTTTGATCCGTCTGATTAAATTAGTTCATTTCTAGCATTAATTGCACCAAAAACTCTATGAACGAATTACTACCTTCACAACAATCGACTATGACATTTGCAGACTGCTATCGCCAAAAACTAAAGTCAGATTAATGCTCTACAACTTTGTAATTCTATCTTCCATAATTCATGAGAAGAGTGGACATGTGCACTCATCATTTATAGTGGACTATTTCAACTAAGGCAAGCCCCTTCCACAAAAAAAAATTGACGTGTCTCCTACTGTTTGCTTCTCCTCTTTTATTTGAGTGTGCATTGAATTCTCGTGCAACGTTAAGAAAACAATCTATTACACTATCGCCGCGACTCTTCTAGCAAACATCATTTGTATTAAGTAATTTATTATTATTGTTCTCCTTTCTGTTTATTCTATTTATCATCTTATTATAATATTCTCTTTAAACAATATTATTTTCTCTCTCCGGGCTTGTGAGTCGGTTCACTCATAAAATCAATCAAGTTCAAAATCAAAATGGACAATGATTAAAGATTGAATCAACTCTTATGCTACCCTTGATATAATCCCATGATAGAATGTCCACATATATTAATGTCCTTGTGTAATATTTTGTCTCCAGTGAAAAGTTTAATAATATAATAATAACTAGCAATGAATGAAAATAGAGTTTATTTTTTCCTTCTTTAATAAAAAAAATGTNCCCTGCAAATGCCTACTATGGTTTTTTTGGCCAATTAACGCTCATGGAGCAATCATCTATAACACACGCGACGAATTACTACATCCACAACAATCGACTATGACTTTTGCAGGCTGCTATCTCCAAAAACTATAGTCAGATTAATGTTATAAAACTTTGTAATTTTATCTTCCCTAATTCATGAGAAGAGTAAACATATGTACTCATCATTTATAGTGGACTATTTCAACTAGGGCAAGCCCCATGGGTTTTTCCCTTTCAAGAGTTCCACAAAAAAAAAATCGACGTGTCTCCTCCTGTTTGCTTCTACTCTTTTATCTGAGTGCGTATTGAATTCTCGTGCAACGTTAAAACGATAATCTATTGTACTACCGCCACGACTCTTCTAGCAAACATCATTTATATTAAGTAATTTATTTTTATTGTTCTTCTATTTGTTTGTTCTATTTATTATTTTATCATAATACTACTAATGTAATATTATTTTCTCTCTTTTATGTCGAATAAGCCGACTTATGTGTTCAAACTCATAAAATTAATCAAGTTCGAAGCTCAAAATGAAGAATGATTACAGATTAAATCAACTCGTTTACACCCCTGATATAACATCCCATGAAAGAATGTCCAGATATATTAATGTCATTTTGTGTACTATTTTGTCTCGAGTAAAAAGTTTGATAATATAATAGTAACAAGCAATGAATGAAAATAGAATAAAAAAATGTCATTTTGACTCCGGAACATGTCGAACTTATCCCCAGCTGCATCAATTTCAGAATAATCCGGATTACCATAATCGGACAAGTAGCCACCAAGATCCGCCCCTCGTTCCGCAACCAACGGTTCTGATCCATTCTTTATTACCAGAGACGTTTCATTACATCCATTTCTGTCAATTCTAAGCTTCTATAAAACGCCTCTGAAGCCAACTAATGCAATTTTAGCCGCAAAGACAACAGAGGCATCGGAGCAAGCAAGTCGACAGCGACAACAGAGAGTATCCTGCCCCTCGACTATAAGATTCCGGTGATCTGATCGTCCTCTTCAAGGTGCTAGCTCGCTGCAGCTTTGCTTCCTCTTCCAGCTCCGCCCCGCTGACAGTAAGCGAGGCTAGACGTTCCTAAATCGAGATCCAGTGCATGATGGGGTTTTCCTTGTTCCCGATGAAAACGTCGGCTCGATTGCTGTGGAGTACCAGCTTCTTTCGCCACAAGTTCATCGTCTTCTTCTGAGAGAAACCATACCGGTTGGAGATCCTAGTATCTAACGTTACTATATTCGAGCAAGATAAACTTTCTGCACCAGTAGCAGGTGGAAGAGGGGTGATCTTTGCAGCACTCTCTCCGATCTGAGCCATAATCATGGATTCCCGCCATCTTATTTTTNAGATCCTAGTATCTAACGTTACTATATTCGAGCAAGATAAACTTTCTGCACCAGTAGCAGGTGGAAGAGGGGAGATCTTTGCAGCACTCTCTCCGATCTGAGCCATAATCATGGATTCCCGCCATCTTATTTTCGATTCGTCTTCGTCCCACGCCGGACACATGCTCTTTCTTGGTGGCTCTGGAAGTCAAATCTTCCGAGGTATGATTGATTACCCCCAGTTTTTTCGGTTTCCGATTTTGGAGGAATTTAAGTGGGAATTTGGATTTGGGATTAATGAAGGAGCGAGATCGGTTCTTGGGTTTGAGGATGGCGCGAACAAGCGGCGTCCCTTTTTCACCACCGCGGATGAGCTTTTGGAAGAGGAGTACTACGACGAACAGCACCCGGAGAAGAAGCGCCGCCTTACCACCGAGCAGGTAATCCCCCGTTCATCTCCACTCAGATCGGGCTTAACTAATGGCTCAGATTCATCCATCTATGGAATAATTTAATGTCCCACTTGAGAGTTCTCTGTTTTTTCTCCCCTTTTGATCCACTGGGTGTTGACTTTCTGAGAATTTAATTATCGAATTCATTACTTTCTCCCTTTATCGTTTTGTTTGTGTATGCTGAATAAGTGGCGAGTGATTTTTCTTTAATTGGCCGAAAAGCAATCAAATAGTTCATGATAATGGTGGCTGGTGATTGAAAAGGTACAATTACTTGAGCGGAGCTTTGAGACGGAGAACAAACTGGAGCCGGAGAGGAAGAGCGATCTGGCGAAGAAGCTGGGCCTGCAGCCCCGGCAGGTGGCGGTATGGTTTCAGAACCGCCGGGCGCGGTGGAAGACAAAGCAGCTCGAGAGCGACTTTGATCGTCTCAAATCCTCCTACGACGCGCTGCTCGCCGATCACGACTCACTTCTGAAGGACAACGACCGCCTCCGCTCGCAGGTACGACCTTCTTTTCCAGTATTTCCCACTGAATGAGCATCTTTTTCGGTTTTCGCTCTGATTAAACCTTGGGAAAGTACATTTGTTCTTTCTTTCAGGTTCATAAAAAGTCTCAAAATCTGGACATAGTTATAAATATTTATTTAATTGCCATCCGATTGCTCTGTCAATTTGGGATTCTTTTTTCCTAATTAGAATAGTGCAGAATTTAAAATATGATTAAAATTATTTTTTTAATAGTCAAATATGAAAATTTGAGATTCAATTATAATTCAATGAATTGTAGCTGTAAGTTTTAACGAATTTCTATTAAAAATGTGCAAGGTTTTGGCGAAATATTTGAGCTTCACTCTAATTTTTTATGGCACTTATTTAAAAACCTCAAATTTGCGTGGAAAACTACTGGAGGCTAAGCGAAACCACAAATATTACTAAGATCCGAAACTGTTTCAATCGCCAAAACAAATCTACATAAACTAAAAGCAATGGTTTGAAGATATAAAATATGAAACATATTTACAAAATGATGATTTTTCTAATGTTGTATTAAAGGATGAAAAAAATCACTGCGTCACAATAAATAGACCCAGCTCATTGGTTGTGAACTTCACCTTCATCTATTCGATTTTGTGCTCAAGCGTTGGTAGATTAATGGATGCGTGAATTTGACTTAATAAGGCTCAACATTCTTAAGAAAAAGAAAGATTTTGAAGGTATTTGTAAAATTTAAAAGCTTTATTTATTAACTACATTCAATTAAACAACTTAAAAAAACATCTCTAACTTCTAATTAAGAAATGAAGTCTAAATTTCAACACTTTTCTCTGATCTTTATGCTAGCGAAGAATTTGTGAGAATATAAATATAAATTAAAATCGATAATTAACTTCACAATCCAATTAATACCCCCATTGTTAGTCCCTCGAAAAGAGATCCAGCGCCAAAAAAATTGAAAATAAAAATCCAGTCTTTGGCGATGGCAGGTGGTAACTTTGACAGAGTTACTCCAGAATGAACTGGGGATAATGGGACCGAAGCGAACTGAAGACCTGAAAGCAACCTTACTTACCGAGGGGGAGAAACTTTCGTCTCCACCACCCGCTCCGTCGCAGCAGAAAGAGGAAGACAGGCTTAGTTCTCAGAGCAAAGGACGCACATTAGAAGATACTGAAGGCGCCGCCGCTCTTCAGGTAGACAGTAGCGGGGACTCTTACTTCCAAGAGAGCCTGATCGAGGGTAACGCCGGCTGCTACATCGGCGAGATCCAGGGAGCAATTTGCTCCGAGGAANCCAAGAGAGCCTGATCGAGGGTAACGCCGGCTGCTACATCGGCGAGATCCAGGGAGCAATTTGCTCCGAGGAGGACGCTGTCAGCAGCGATGATGGCTGCAGCTATCTCCCCCGCGGCATGTTCGTGGAGGCTTCGGAGGAAGATAACTGGTGGGTTTGGAGCTGAACGAGAATGGATGCAGGCTCTGGTTTGTGTTTCCTTTCCCACTCTGTGCTTACAATGAAACTGTTTTAAGAGCTGTAGTTTGGATCCGTTTGTGATTGTTGTTGGTGTTTTGTGAATTTGATTTGCTGTTTGATGTATTGTGCTGTAATGATATGAATGTCTCCAATAAAGGTGTTTTGGGGAGAACTGTTTGTGATCCTATAATCTACTCTTATTTTCGGTTTACCTCCCTCTTCTTCATATATTATGCCCGGGAAAAGGAATATAAATAAATAGCATAAAAATATAATATTAAATATATATATATTTTTTAATATTTTATACTCCATAATTGGCTCATGAGCTGAGCTCCATGAGCTAACAAGACAAGCTGAAGCCAGTAAGTGAACCCATTTAAAAACTAATTAATATGAAATATACTTAAAATATATGAAAATTGNCTACTCTTATTTTCGGTTTACCTCCCTCTTCTTCATATATTATGCCCGGGAAAAGGAATATAAATAAATAGCTTAAAAATATAACATTAAATATATATTTATTTTTATATGTTATACTCCATAATTGGCTCATGAGCTCAGCTCCATGAGCTAACAAGACAAGCTCAAGCCAGTAAGTGAACCCATTTTAAAACTAATTAATATGAAATATACTTAAAATATATGAAAATTTAAGAATTTATTTTTTAAAATGATTAAAGTTATATTAAAAGTGATATTAATATTTCATTTGTTATTTTTATTATAACTTAAATGCTCAAATGAATGATGGGTTGAATTTAAGCCGACTCAGTTACGGCTGTAATTGGAGGATGCGAAGGCGACCATGATGCTCGCCTGTTCTGTCCACTTCTGGATTATGGCACAGCTCGACTACTGGTAGCTTGGTGATTTGATGCTTGACAGAAGCCAAAAGGCAAGTTTTTGGTTATTTATTTATTGGTTTTTTTCTTTAAAATAGGATGCTTGTTAACCTTTTTTTTAATAATAGTTTAANACCATGATGCTCGCCTGTTCTGTCCACTTCTGGATTATGGCACAGCTCGACTACTGGTAGCATGGTGATTTGATGCTTGACAGAAGCCAAAAGGCAAGTTTTTGGTTTAGTTTTTGGTTTATTTATTTATTGGTTTTTTTATTTAAAATATGATGCTTGTTAACCTTTTTTTTTATAATAGTTTAAAATTCCTAAAGGCCGCCCATGTGCTCCTGTCTGCGCAGAGAATACATGCGGCAATGTTAAATTATTCTCTCCACTAAATGCTGAACTCTAACCACTAAATCTCAACTTTATTACATTTTAATTGGTTTATATATATATTCATAAATAAATTTGGTTATTGTTTCATAAGTAATTTATTAAATACTGTATAATTTTATAATAAGTTATATTATGATATATTATTTAAATAAAAATCAATTAACTAAAAAATTTTAAAAATTAATCAAGTAAAATTTGCTTTATTTTATATTCAATAATATAAAATAACTTAAAGTCAGTATATTTTATAATTTAATAAATTTTTTTTCTATCTTTTTTTATTTTGAAGAAATAATTTATTTGATACTTCATCAATAAATTTTTATCATTCAACATAATTTATGAGGCATAATATAAATCTCAAGACAACTTTTTGAGCTCAAAATCACTCAACTTTGTCATCAGTAAGACACTAAAATGTTCACAGAACTCTGTCTGATTGAGGGAATCTTCCCAGGCCATCTGAATAGAATAGTTCAGATCAGACTTTATTTTCAATCTAGATTTTATAAATAGAGCTATACCCCCCTGGAGAGGAATACCTATAAGTGGAGACAGAAGATGACCGGAGTTAAAGAAATAACTGAAACTCGACATTGTTTCTACACAGAAGAATCAACGAATTTCTCCCACTGCTGCAGACACCGAAAATGATAGACCACCACTTATCGATCTCTATCTACCACCATCGACTGCCCTCTCCAATCGACTGCCACTTGCTCATTGCATCGAAGTCTCTTGTGGAGTCACAATATGCATTGCAGAATCCTAGTGTATGTTGCAGAATAATGATGCACCCGACTGAGTGATATGTCATTAAGTACACCATGCAATGACGCACCTTGAAGGTGTAAACACGTACCTTGAATACGGCCCAACAATGCATCTCAAAGATAGTGTAACAACGAACCTCAAATACGATGCAACGACACATCCAAATGATGGTGTAACAACACACCTCATATACGGTGCAAAGCGCCTCTCGAAGATGGTGTAATAATTCACCCCAAAGATGGTGACATTTTCTATACTCTTAAAGCTCTCGCCTTGCAGTCCATCACTATAACCTACGTGACCAACTATGGTCTACGTGGATCATAGCTTGTGCAGTTCCCGACTCCAACAGTTGTGACCTATCGATGTCACAACAACTCAGCACTAAGGTCGTATGAAAAACTATTTTTGGCATGGTTCACAACTTGTACAGCTCCAAACTCCTGCCTCTGCCGCCTACGGACATCATCGTGGTACCACTATGGCCTATGAGACTAACCATAACCTACATGGTCTACATCTTGTGCAACTTCCAACTCCAATCTTTGCGGCCTACAAACATCATCACAACTCACGAATACAATTATCGTGACTAACAATAACATGTGGCTTTCAGCTTATGTAGTTGGTGATTCTCACCTCTGTGGTCCACTGATATTATCACAACTCGTAAAACTCCCAACTCTATCATATGCAGCATACAGGTGTAATTGTGCAGCTCCTGAATCCAGCCCTTGTATCCTAAGAACATCATCAAAACTCACCACTACGGTCTATGTGACCAGATACACATGTCCCACGTGATTCATAGTTCGTGTAGCTCCAGAAACTGGCCTTTGTGGCCTACAGAGGCCATCAAAACTCCCAACTCCAACATATAGCATTCAGAGGTCGTCACAGCTCACCACTACGATCTATGTGACAGATCATAGTCTATGTGGTCCACAGCTCATGCAACACCTGACTCCGGCTTTTGTGGTTTACTGCTGTCGTCATAGCTCACCACTACGATCAACATGACTAACTACAGTCTACATGGTGCACAGCTCGTGTGGCTCTTGACTCTAACCACTGTGGCCTACGACTGTAATCACAGCTCACTACTACGCCTTATGTAACCAATTATGATCTATGTGGCAAACAATTCATGGAGCTCCCAACTCCTACGTCTGTGGCCCACAAGACCAACATCAACTTACGTGGCCCACAACTTATATAACTACCAACTTCGGCATCTATAGTGTACTGGTGTTATCACAGCTCAACACTACAGATTATGTGATTAACTACGTCCTACGTGGCTTACAACTCCTACCACTTCCAACTACGATATTTGTGGCAAACTTATGCTTTTGAACCAACAATGTAAGACACACATGTCCAAATGCTAATATGGCTTTCAACTACGACTTATACGACAAGCTGAAGTTACAACTATAGTCTACAACACTTGCGGCGAGCTACTTGTCACGGACAAATAGTCCCACATTGGCTAGGTGTAGGGCTGAAAAGCAGTATTTAAGTCCTGGGCTGCCCACCACCCATAAGGGCTCTTTTGGGAGGTGACAAGTGGTATCAGAGCAGATTACTGCCTGCCAGGTGTGTGGACTCTCCATGGTCCAGTGGGACCCTCGGTGGAGCCGATCCGTGACGAGGGCGTCACGTGATTGGGTGGAGGAGAATGTCACGGACAAATAGTCCCACATTGG